>JABJVR010000103.1:4068508-4084207 GCA_025773905.1 Chitala chitala
CAAATAGCACTTATTTTGAAATGTGTTCATAACTTCAAGTATTGAGAAAGAAAGAAAGAAAGAAAGAAAGAAAGAAAGAAAGAAAACGAAAACAAACAAGCGTGATCTACAAATTTCTTAGATGGTGACAATTGTCTTCAGTTTAGTAGTCTGGTGACAATACTCACTTTCTCCCTCTGTTGGCCACTCAAGTACCTGTTCGAAAAAAAAAAAAAAAGTTCACACCTAAAGTGTGTATTATTCAATGAGAAATGTAAAGACTTTCCATTTGATTCACGTGATTCATGAGTTGTGTCTTCCAAATGTTAAAGATGCAAACGAAAATATTTATTAGTAGAAAACATGAAATTGCATCTTGTTTACGTGTAAATTCCGCTGCCAGAAAGTTGGGCGGTCGCTTTTTACTTGCTGTCATAAAAGTTCCGCCTCCTGGATTTACCTCCCAGGTGTTTGGGTTGAAATTTTTAATAGGTGTTACGATATAAAGGCAGGAAAGGAGAACGAACGCCATTCGTGTTTTTTGGATATAGGTATGGTCAGCAAAAAACTGATTTCGAAAAACCTTTACCACCTGCAGCCAAAAATGTCAAAATGTCTGAATAAAACGATATATAACAGAACACCGTTAAGATTATGTTGTATAAAAAAAATATTTGTCGTCCTGGGGTATATTAAAGACAAACTGGTAGATAATTATATATCACACGCACACACACACACACGCAAATAAACACGGAAACATTGAATATAATATTCAACGTGTGTATTAAATATTTAAAACAATATAAATAGAAAACACAAATTCAACATCTCATTCAACATAAAGATCCCACTTCTCGGAAAACAGTTAATGTAAACTCTCGCCGGCCATGCGCAGCAAATGTCAAGTGGTTTTGTCATAGGTAAAAATTATTTATTTTTTTACCAAGCACGATTTCTATGGACTATTGACAGCTGAGCGTAATGGACGATGCTGAGGAGTCGCAAAGGCATCGCCAGAAAGCGTACCCACTTTTATTACACCACAGTGAATAGTTGTGTTGTTACATCCTCTCTGGGGAACTTTAAAACAGCCGAGTACTCACTTTGGTTAAAAAGTACATAACGCGCTCTGAGAGGGAGTTCTGAACCCGCCTTTATCACCATACTTACACATCAAAACCTCCCCTAGACTTCGCACCGCCCCTCCTAAATCCAACAGGAGTTACTAAATTCGACCTTCAGTTTCATGTCGTATTCACAGTCTCGTCTTCTACGGCTATCAGTCGGAGAGAAGAGAAAAATAAAGTGATGCAGTGAAACAACTCCGGAGCGCAGGAATGGGGATCGCAGCGGCACACGCATCCAGTCAAAGTTGAGCAAAGAAGCAACGCAGATTCTGAAAGTTCGCGTGTTTTTTTTTTCCCGATGACAAAGGCATATTAAAAGTAGAGTAAAACTGCAAAATATAAATGAAATTGTCTCGTGCATTGAGGTGTCACTGACTTTTGGCTCATCTGTGGCATCCTTTTTCGGTAAAGAGGTAAGGACTGCTATAACAGCTTCAGGACATCGGCATTTTTCAAGTGGATGCCTGATGATGGATTAATTGCATTTGGAAGGGATACACTGAGCGGCATCATCCCTTCACAGAGACCACCGCTTCGACTTTCTAAGACAGCAGACACAATAAAATAACGCCACCTGTGGATTGTCGGCTTTTGGAGTTCGACTTTCTGCTACTCAACATGACATCGGAGTATTTGCTAAGGTCACTGCTGATGCTAATTCTAGCGCTCTTCTCCGCAAATGCTAGCAACTGGCTGTAAGTGTACGAAGCAATTTGGAAACTTTTATTTATTGATTGATTTATTTATTTATTTATTGGCATGTAGGAATAGTAAACTGCAACTGACAGTAAATCATTAAAATGTCGTTTTCCTAAATTTAACCATATACGTTTAATATAGCAAGGCTATGCTGTCAATCAATTACGCGTTCTTAGGCGAGTTTAATATTCGTTACGTGTTTATACTTTGCGCGCTCGAACATATCAGTGCATGCTGTATTTTTCGATTTTAATCTTATATTCCATGTTTTTAAAACAGTGATGTTTAGAAATTTATGGACTCCTTTTACGTATACGTATAGGTTGAACTGCTTTTTTGGGTAGGGGGTGGGTGCATATTTGGGGAAAAAAGTTGCTCAACGTTTGTTTTTATTTTCACTTTTGCCCTCATACCTAACAGTTGTATTTTGAGTTATTGTTATTTATTATAATCTACATACGTCGCGATGAAGGAGCGTTGTGTGCCTTTCGTTTTCTTCGCTTCAATATCTGCGTTAATGCGCTGCTTGACAGGTAGCAGATCTATGTTATGTCATGTAAATATCAGTGCACTGATTTCGTGCGCTCTGTGCAAATAAACTGGCGTTTTCATATTACTGCTTGATGATGCCATTAAGCACAGTTATATTTTAGTTACATTTTAATATTTCTTTAACCAGCCAGTTTGCCATCAAATAACAGATATAGTTTAGTTAATATGTCAACGTTTTGAAAGGGGTTAAGTGTTTTATAATTTATTTTTAAAATGTGAATGACTACCAAGGCGTGGTGACAGGAGTAAGCCGCAGACGTGTAGAGACTCGCACGCTTAAGAAAAGAACCTTTCAACTGGTTTGTAAAATATGATTATTCTGACAAGAGTTATCCAAAGGGCCGCATGCACATTCTCCGGGTTTGCGAACAGGAATTCACAGTTATTAACCTGTTTATTTAAGCAAAACCTGCTGAAGGACTCGGTTGTAAATCACTGTTCAGATCACACTGGAAAGCATGCCAACATAGCAACAGTTTTTGGGAGCGGTTGTAAAATAGAAGATTTGTTTATTGCAACGTATTGTGAGATATAAACGTATTTACAGCTATTTTCGGTGTGTTTTTTACAGGTTAATTTGGCCGACCTTTGCATGCTACACAGGAAGAACCATTAGTTAATTTATGTTCTAATGTGAACTAATTTATTAAGCGCTTATAAGTGGACACGTAGGAAATAGTTGCATTTGTAAATGAGGAATACTACGTGCAGTTGTCGAAGAATTTAGTACAAACGGTATAATCATTGGTAAGTCAAATATCAAAAATTCGTAGTAATATATAAATATATTAAATAAATGAGCAATTGAATAAATATATAAAGTAGTATATAAAATGCATTTCAAAGTATAACCAGCCGTTCATTAACACGAACCTCAGACACACAAATTTCACTTTTTGGGCATAACATTCTTGAAATGTTAAAATGTGTTACAGTTAGATAAAGTTTTTCGTTTATTTCTGTTTGTATCATTAGCTTTCCATGATGTCATAGAATATGTTTACCACTTAACCGGATAAAACAAACTTTTAATTAATTAATTGATTGATTTATTTATTTTAAATTTTTTTAATACGGAAACATCCATTGATTGTTAATGGTTTGAAATCATCCACGGTTTTAACTGCGTGACAATAACGGTTGCAGAACATTTTGTATCCGGAAAACCATCCCTTTATCCCTTAATAAAATGCATTGGTTAGTACATTACGATGCAACCATATCACATATGGTTAAGTAATATTGACCAAGTACTGGAATACTTTATTGTTTGCAAGCTAATTAGAATGTTTAACTGACAAGAGGCACGCGATTTATGTCTTCATTAGTTTATATGTATGCCTTACTACTGTGTATACAATGCGTATAACAATGTAGGCAGTTATATTTACATTTTCGTAGATCATTCGAGGAACGTTATCCTTTACGACAATATTTTACAATGAAACGTTGCGTCATTAGATTTGCATTATTTTAGAAATAACCTGCAAGTTCGTACGTTGACTTCAACACAGTATTCGTAGTTACACCATATTTTACTTTGACCATGACAGGCACTGAAAGTATTCAGGCTGTGTTGATGGTTCATTCAGTATTCTCTGTTTGATTTCTGTGAGGAGGTCACACTGAATTTCCTTCTCTGTGCCGTCACTTTTAGTGGGGTGACATGGTGATGTTTTGTCACATCACCAGGACAACGGCTCTGAATCTGGGTTTTGACACTACGTGTGGGGTTTGCACGTTTCCCTAAGAAGAGTTGTAGGAAGCAGTCTGTACGTTGTGAGAGACATTGCTGGTTATTGTGGTCAAACAGAAGGGAAACAAGCATATGGCAGATTCATATACAAATTTAACTGGATGCCCAAGGGTCCAGTCAGCAGCTGCTGCAGTTTTCCTCTGTAACTGAGATAAGATAGCAGAACTACATTGTTCATGCCACATGTTGAGAAATAGCAGCACTTTAGGCAAAGGGATAGAAAACTCTCCTGGTATCAAACACGTTGGGCACGTGTAATGCTACCACTGTTTCAGCAAGTCAGATCATTTTTAATTGAACCCCATTATCTATACATTGAACAATGACAATTAAATCTTTGTTGGAAAAAGCTATTATAATAATTTGTACATTATCTTGCTTTTACCATTGTCTTAGACTGCCTTGCTCCAACATTAACTTTGTCCTGGAGTAATTAACATTTCCAAATGACTTTGAGCTAAAGCATTATTTAACTGCATAGTGGTATGACTGAGACAGTGAAAACATTATTTTTTTCCCAAATGTAAAATCGCTACCAGCATCCTGGTAGTGGCGATCCAGCGTGATGCCCTAGAACACGGATTCGTTGTAATACAGGCAATCTCTGTGACTGATGTCAGAACGAAGGTCATACACAGATGACTGGACTTTAAAATCAAAACAAATGAGAAGCATGCGGACAGGTGTGCAGCCTTATTGGCTGTAAGAAGAATGAAGAAGGAATGTGCTGCAAGCAATCTTGTGTAAAACAATAACAAATACTCATCTGTCCTATGAACTTTGGCTTACTCCTGCTATATTAAACACAGCACTTTGGCACTGATTTGAATTTGTCCTGGGTACCCATGTGTAGTAGCATAGGTAAGAGAGTGTGATGCTGTTTGTATTGAAATGCTGATCTTGCCTTCAGCACTGCTCCTGTATATGTTCAGAAGTTCAGCGTGTTCCCCTGTGTGCTGAGCACCAGTGAACTCCCTGATGTACTACTTTTTTCTGGATAGACACATTCTGCCGCACCTGCGCCTTGGTTCTGAAGCCACAGTATTAATACGAAGCTGACTTTCAAAGTCTGGGGCAATGGATTAAATAAAATCAGTAAGGCGTTTGACAGCCAAGAAAGTCAAAATCGAATGCACATTTTCATATTTCTGGCTTGACTTCAGATTTTTTTAAACTTGTGCTGACTCTACTTACAGAAATAGTTTTTGGATATGTTTCCCTTTACCTTTTTGTAGAGGTTAGGATTTTTCTATTCGATGCCTTCTTTGTTTTATGCATTTTATAACTGTGCCTTGATAAAAAATGTGAAAAAAATGTAATACTGGTTAATGTTTTGAATTTGCAATTAAACCACAATATGCCACTTTTAGAAATAATACAAAAACACGTGACCTTAACTTAATAAAATTGTCATTCAACAACATATTGTTCAGGCCACCTGCAACCCTGAACAGGATAAGTGGCTAGACAATGGGGTTTTATTCCAGTCACTTTTCCACCACTTCAGTGCAATGTTCTCCATATACAGTAATTAGGAAATTGTGGGAGAGCCAAAAAAATGTACAAGTAATTACTATATATGGATGATTGTAAGGAGACATGAGGGTTTGCTTTGACAAGGTATGGACCAATTTGGAAAAATATTTGCTCACACAAAAAATGAGCCATTATTTGTCAGATGTGATTAAAATGAAATGGCAAAAAGACAGTAATTTGTGTGGATTACTATTGCTACAGTAAGGATGAGGACAGCATACCGAAGATGTTGAACTTCGTTGCCACGTCATAGTTTCAGCTGCTTATCATCAAAGGTTCCTCAAGTGATTGCTAAGGCCCATGTCTCTAATGCAGACCAAGGATTTCACAGAACCCAGTTTAGCAGTTTAGAAAACCCGCAGCAATGGGAATACAGTAAAAAAAATGTTAGTGAGGAAGGAAAGTGACTTGCTGATCTCTGGCAGCATTCTCTCGGAGGAAGGCATTAGTCTTGCACACGTCTCCGCGCCGTTAGCCACGCCACCGGGGCCTCCCGCACGCAGTGTCCTGGGGGACAGGGTGAGCATGTTCCCTCCCACTGTTCCCGCGGAGCTCCACTGGCTGCCTGCTTGAAGCACAGACGAGGGGGGGGTAATTTTATAGCCTTTTACTCGTCGTTTTTCCACTCCACATTATTTTTACGTGCCGCCTGGTGCCTGCTTAGCCCAAATTAATTTCCCTCTAAAAATAAAGGCAGCCGGCCTGCTTTGCAGATGCCCCTCTGCGATGCCAGTTGTGCTTCTCAACCCCTCCCTGATTCTCCCATGGCCTGGCATAGATCAGACTCTTATATTCCCCTCTGAGTCAACTCTGTCTTTACATAGGGTGGCCTACATGCTTACTGTTCTGTGTTGGTGTCCTATTCCTAATGCCAGCGTTTGCTATGCAGTTGGACATACAACAGCAACCTATCACAGCATTAGCTCCAGTACACCTATTTAAAACTATGTATTAGCTGATTGGTTTAATGTTTAAAGATCTAACTTTACATTTAAAGGCGTTTCAATCTTTTGGCTTGGTCTCAATAGTGTTCCATAATATTTTTCACCATACCAGTCCTGACATGCTGAAGGACTGAAATTTTTAAATTATGCACATTATCGCAAAGCAAAAGGTGCCACCACTCTGCTGACTTCACTGTGAATTGCTGCAGCAGGCGTCTTGAGTTTCATATGAATTTTATTAATTAATTTTTTACAGTACAATAGCTGGTTTGATCATTTTGATTTGCCTTTGCTCACTATGTTGCTGTTTTAGCTTATAACAGTAGGGTGTATGTCAGGACACATGGCAATACCAAAGAGTTTAGGAAGCGCTATTAGACAATAAAGATATCTGAACACAAGTGAATGTGTTTAAGTCCGTCAGCCACTCGTACCTGAATGCTTCCTTTTATAGTGCCTAATGCACATCTTGATCACCACAGACCGAGTGCTAATTTATGGGAAGAACAAAAGTCAGAATTTGGGATAAATTCTAAATATTTAGATGAATATCAGCTCCGTAGAGCCTAAATAAACCGGAACACTGTGTCTCCCTTGAAAATCCAATGAGACAGAAACAAAGTTGCGCGACTTGATTTGTTCCAGATGGAATCAGTAGGCTTTCGTTTTGTTCTTCAACAATGTAAACAGCACACTGGTAAAGAGTGAATGTAATATCTGTACTTAAGTTGTAAATAAATAATAGTTACACTAGCATTTTGTGAATGAGGTTTGTCTTTTTTCCAAGTTCCCTTGTTTGCATTTGGGGGTGGGGCGAGGGGGGGGAGGGTTGCAAGAGTGTGACAGAATGAGCATGTTGCGTTAACACATTACCTCAGTGAAAGTTCTTTAATCTCATCAGGAGTGTTGAATCTCCTGCTGCAGAATTCAGGACATTCTTTCTCCCAAGGGTCTGAAATTTTACCTTATCAAGCTAAAATACAGACAACTTGATCAGATGGTTTGTTTTTAAAAATGCTTTTAATTTCCAGTTAATATCAGTGCATTTGTTAATTTGTTTTTATGCATCACTTACATCTGTGCATAATGTGCAGAATTCGCTTCGTGAAAATAATTCAAAAGGAAATAAGAAAAACTTAGACTGCTTTTTCTAGTTTGTTTCTTGCCTGGTTAGACTGCTTAAACACATACTGGGACTGTAGACTAGCATTTATCTTGCCCATTAGATGTATGCACTCACATCACTGAAACATTGTTGAAACCTGTATCATCGCCTTCACATGGATCTTAGATCGAAACCCTGATTCAATTGCTCAACTAGTCATTTAGCACAAAATATATGTACTATATTAGTGAAAACAAAAAAGTAAATCATTTTTTCGTTGCACCTTACTTTATCAAACACACTTCAGACAACTGTAATGTTTAAAAAGGCATCAAATTTAATAATGACACTCCCCACTTAGCTTGGTTTGTTGTAAATAACTTACAACAATTGATGCAGGTTTCCGCTCGAGAGCTTCATTTGGCAGATTCTGGCTCGGGGCGTACGTTGAGATTTATATAAATATTTATGGTTTCATTTAGAAATGCTGAGCCAGCATTTCATTCTTGGCGAAGGAAGGCGTGTTATCTTCTGTGGGCCGAACGCGAGAGGCCAGAGCGCACAGCGTCCGTAGAGCAGCCTTCCCTGCTTTCTGCGTCTCTCCTCTCCAGCTGGAGTCCGTCTCGTAGCCTGCATCTCCCCGACGGGGGCGTCCTGGGAGAATGGAGCAGTAGGTCAGACTAAACTCTGCGGAGGTTGCTCCCCCAGGGCGCTGGCCTCACTGCGCTCCAGACACAGATCTGCCCCAAAGAGGCGCGTATCGCGGCCGTGTGACAATCGTGAGCACTGCGGCAATGCTCAAGCCGGTTGCAGTATAAACCGCCGTCACCTGGAACTGGCATTTTATTAATAACACAACTGTACGTACGCACATCGCAGTCTTAGAGACTTCTGTGCGCTCTAAAGTACCTTTAACTTTGTGTAACATTTATGTTCAGCCCAATCTTTTCCGTTAATCTTTTATAAACGTTTAGTTGATAATTTGCTGTAACTCCGTGATGTTAGCTTTAAAAAAACTTTTATCAAATTATTTAAATACATTTTTTGTTGGACTGCAGCAGCAGCAGCAGTAGTAGTAGTAGTACAAGTAACTGTATACCTGGAATAGCCAAATCAGTAATCATTTTTAATTTAAAAAGTGCGTCAGCGTGGTGTGTTTGGATACATTTTTTATGTAGAAACAGTATCAGTGATGCATTCTTTTTTGTTTAATGTGTCTTCAACAAGAAATAGTCACACTTTTATGTTTCACGTTTTATTTGATATTATTCCTGCTTTAATAAAACCATTATTTATAGGGCCGTGCTTTATACTTGCTTCCAGCATGTTCAGGTTAAGAAACTATGATAAGGCTGCCCTCTAGAGGTCAACAACGACTTGGCGTGTTCTCGGTCATTTTCGTATGGAAGTCTACGAAGGTCACTTAAGGCCATAACCATTAACCCCTTTTTAGACAACTGTTCTGCATCTACTCAGATATTGGCTATACTGGCAGATGGAGGGTATCTGAGTTTGTAGTGATTGCACTTGATGTCACATATGAACAGAAAAGTAAACCCATTCTTCAGTAAGACATGTGACACTTAAAGCACTTTTAATAAGTAAGAATTCTCAACGTGCTGCTGAAATTATTATATATATATCAGTATGTTTTTGTATTCTCAGATTGTTATAAAATTTAGGTTTGTACTTTTGGTTTGGATTGTCCATCTCTTATAGTTTTATAGCTGCCATCTTTTTATTCATATTTTAAGTGATTATTTCGTTACTGCATATCCATATTGAATTTACCACACAGTTGTTGTGACAAAGAGTGTAGTCCTACAGTTTGATATATTGAAACCTTCTGATTTACAACACCAAATTTGACAACATTTGGATGAGCTACCAGTTGAGTTTAGGTATCAGTAGATGTTCAAGCCGTTGAATATTTTACAGTAATGAGCAGAATGTCCTCGCTTAATAAATTCCACTTTTCTAGTGCCAGTCGTCTGTTCTAACTAGTATTAATTATACTCAGTAAACAAGGGTAATGTTCTGTTATGTCTCACCTACACAAAACAGAAGTGCAGCTTAAAATAGTAAGACACTGATATGACAACTACTGTCTGATATTGATAGCTTATTATTTGAAGGTAAAATGAGTTGATGCTGATAGCAGTACCAGCAATGTTTGGTGGCTTTGCTTCTATAACTTTTACCTTCTCTAAGATAAATATTTATTTTCTGATGAGGTTTTACAATCATCCACTTAAACTGCATTCCTTCAACTGAAAGGGTATTTCTAAAGTACAGCTAATAAACTAACAAAAACAATGCAAACTGTGTTTCTTCTTCATAGCGAGTGGCCGGAGATTTCCATTGTGGTGTTATTGTAAATGCTGCATCATATTCTTAGTGAAAGCAGTTGTATAAGCCATACTTTCCCAAACTGTGGTCCGCGCACCAGTACCAGGCTGTGGGCTGATACGTACCAGGCCACGTGCCCTGTGGTTGTGCACATGCCCTGTGGTTTTGTAAATTGTGAAATGTGGGTTATATTTTATTATTATGCAACTTTTTATTGCAAATCCTATTAAAAACAATTTCCAAAACTGTTCAATTTTAACTCTAAATAAAATTTAATAGACAAAAAAAAAATGAAAAGGACCAGGTTTACTGCACTGTACATCAAAAGAAAGTTGTCACCAGTAAGTCATCTTGAGATCTGTATTGGACCACATTAGGAAAAATGAAGAAACCAACTACACTAGCAAGTGTTTTTTTTTTTTCTTTTTCTTCCAAGCTACTTCGACAATCAGGGCAAGCAATTTCATTTGTGCATTAGTGTTTTCCTCTCTTTATATTAAAATGTCAAATAGCAAGCATGCAGTGCAATAGCATCATTCATCTCCATGGTGCTCATTGTCACTCATTTGCATTGCAATGTATCACGTGTGGCATGATGTATCATTACATCCATATTAGTTACACCTATCTAGTAGTGGATGGTACATACTGACCTGTCTGAACATGGATTCTACAAGATGCTGGATGTGTCGTGCAGGAATGTAGGAATGCAGTCAGATGCAGAAACGAGCCCGTGCACAGCTTTTACAAATTCGACAGCTATACAGCTCATTCTGCCTTAGTGAGAACTGTCTGGAATGGAACATAGTGCATTATCAAAATAGAAATGTCCACCTGAGTGTGGATACACTATAGCCATGAAGGGTTGAAGTTGGTCAGGAATGATGTTAAGATCTGTTGCACTGCATTCTTCAATGGGTATAAGGGGCCTGGAAAGCATCACCACTGGCATGTACTGTTGGTATGGTCTTTGGCTGTTGTAGCCCATTTGAGATAAAGTAGGATAAGTAGTATGTTCTGCAATTGCATTCTGCACACCATTTGATTTTCTTGATTGCAACCCACATGTCTGCTTGCAAGATTCTCACAGTTCTCCTTTGACCCTTCTGATCCACAAGAATTTCACAAACCCATTACATAACTCAGTTCTTGCGTATATTTTCCCAGATTGATATGATCATGTGCGACTGACGATAAACTGTCCACCTTCACCCTGCTTTATCATTTCCATTTTCACCTCTAAATCCATTGCAACACGTTTGCGAGTTGCGTTTTTTCCCTTCAGGTTCAAGTTTACCATCAGCCATGTTGCTGAATATGAAATGTTTAGACATTTCATGCAAAGTACACATTTGTGTATGTTGCATGTTATGTATCTAGAAAACACTGTGTATAGAATTGTCATTAGCTTCTGTTTTTAGATTTTGACCTCAGATTGGCTTTTAAAACCTTTAGTGATACATTGCCTATAAACATCTTGTTTGCACATTTTTGACTGGTTTATGTGCTTTTATCGAATGACCCAAGCGACTGTATCTCCTCTATCAATACTTTGTTTACTCATTGTTTGCTGTAGCCATTAGACTAAATTATGTCAAGCTGACCTCTTACAAACTTTAGTTGGGTTTTAGGCAACAGCCTTGATGTTACTACCCTAAAATTTCAGAGCAAACAGTGAAGGAAACTTAGACCTTTAAGTCATAGCTGTATACCGACATAGCAGCACATGTGTTTCTATATATATACCTGGGAAGAGCAAGCAGGCAAAGAGATCCCTGAAGAATGAAAATAACCAAAATGGTTTTGTAAACACATAGATATCAGAGCTTGCTTTCTGTGACACAAATCGTTATTTACAGATTCCAGTATTTATCCCCAACTGTTTACTTGCAATGTTTTTTCTGGAGAGCACTGAAGTTCAGCGAGCCCTGGCGGTCTGATCATTCAGCAGGATGCTTTGAGAAAGCGTGCCTTCATTCTGTGTTTTTCAGCGGATCTCACACTGGTTTGGGAGGGGGGGGGGGCTGAAGTTGGTGCGTCCAAGTCATGCATATTTATGTGGTTGTTTCCCAAGGCCTGTTTACCCTGTGATACTGTGAGGTGTGCAGTTCAACGAAGCATGGCATTTTTCTGAGGGAGCCGGGCCGCCTTTCTGCATCTGTGTGTGACACTGGCACTGGCCTCTCTGGCATGTGAAGCCGTGCTGCACTAAACCTGGTCATGGGGTCGAAGGCAGCTGTCTGAGGCCTGGCGGCTCTAGGGTCACATAAACACTAGCTTATGAGATACGACATGCTTAAGGTTCAAAGTCACTATGTGCCATTGTCTTTTACATTATGAAAGGCATAGCTTGCATATCTACATGTTTTTCTTTCTCACTGATGCAATACAAAATAGAATCAGGCAAAATGTTGATGTAACATGCAAACTGTTCTGAAGCCATAGGTAACATTATTTATTTCATTTGGGAACACAAGGAGTATAAACTGAAGTTTGGGCCACTCCAACGAGTAGTCTGCTTATTTTTTGGCAATCTGCATTTTTCTGGAACCATTTCCATGTACAAATAAGTACAATTTACAAATGATGGTGTTTAGGGAATCATACAACCAAATAGTTAGTTTTCATTATGATAATATAGTCTATAATGACTTAAAATACTAACAATATCTTTCTGTTCACTATTTATGTGCCAAAATCTACTAATCTGATACCATGACTGAAAACAGTCTAGTCATTTTTGCCTAGAATGTGATATATACACACGCATGTGTGTGTCACTTCTGTGTATGTCATGGGTATGACATACAAAACATTCCTTACCTCTTAAAATAGACTCGTCTTTATCTGTAGTGTACAGTTTGCAGAGATGTACAGTCACAGGATGAGTTTGTGTCAGTTTTTTTGTTATAAATTAATATAAAATTAAAAGTTAATAGCATATTATTTCTTATTTGGGAGTAATCCGAACATTGATAAAATAGCTGTGAGCCTCCTCAGGGAAATTGTTGCTGTATTTTTAAAAAGCTTCAATGGCATCAGATAATATGCTGATACCTTTTGTTACTTGTTACAGATCGTCTGGACAATTTGATGGATGTAGTCTTGTCTTGGTTTTTAAGGGTTTTGGAGCAAATCCATTTGAAATTATACAGAATCAAACAAATTGAAATGAATTAAGTAATCGATGAAAACGTTTGCAGAGTAAAACCTGAGTCTTACATTTCAGAAGAGCCTAGCCAATTT
The DNA here is from genome assembly GCA_025773905.1 of Chitala chitala. Classification (NCBI taxonomy): domain Eukaryota; kingdom Metazoa; phylum Chordata; class Actinopteri; order Osteoglossiformes; family Notopteridae; genus Chitala; species Chitala chitala. Next base: position 4,081,805 of record JABJVR010000103.1, read on the forward strand.
TTGGTGACACAGAAGCAACTTTAGATTTGGCTTTTCTGACCTCAGCATTTGATAAACGGGGTTTGTCAGTGTGAATCAGGGCAAGGTTATCTATAGCAGGAAGTGGAACACTGAACCAGGCGAGGGGTTTGAGGAGGCTGGAATCATCTTTGTGACCTCCATACAAGAGGCAAGACCCTCAGGGAGGCCTTTCTCCAGAATGACACTTGTGCCATTGTCAACATATATTAATTTAGCTGTTGACATTTTACATTTATCTGCTGTACATTTTATGTGCGGTACTTAAAATCTATCATGTGCATATTCTGTGCAGTCCACTTTTTAATGAAGAACACAGTACAAAATTCATATTTTTATTTTGCAAGAGTTCTATCATTGACCCACTAATCAATGAACTTTAGTATATTTTTAAAAACAAATTCTCAAGTCAAATAAAAATATTTTTTATGCACAATTATTGTATATTTGTAGACATATACATATCTACAGCCATTTTGAAACAGGTAATTAGAGTAGTTTAAATATATTCATATAATTATGGCAAAAATTAAAAGCTCCACTGAATTAAAAAAATTTTTTTTGCAGAAAAGTTGGCCTTTTTTACTGCTATATGCTAAAACTCTAACAGTCCTCAGTGGTTAATCAGTGTTCTGGCATCTGTAATGACAGCCATCACTGCTTGGGGCAGACGCACTTTAATAACTTATTGTAGCAGCTCTGTAGTGTTCTGCGGAAGCCTAGATTCCCACGAGAAGAAGGGTGTGCACCCGAGACCTTCTCTTGATGGCCAGGTCAAGTTGCCTATTTTTGTAAGGTGCCGTAAAGTGGCTCCAGCGCTGTGCGAGGAAGAGAGTGGGAGCAACACGCAGAAGTGATGCTGACCTCTGCCCTGAAGGTGAACAGGCAGCCCAGGGCAACCACTCCCTATCTAGTCAACACCATGCGCTGTCTGTGGATGCAGAGGCTGGGAACACCAGAGCTCTGTGTCTTCTCAGTGCTTCCTCTTTAGACAGATTCTCGCTTGTGAGCAAACTCATCTCGCCTACACCGGTACAGTGCACCATTACAGGAGGCACAATTAACTGTGCACATCATATTACAGTCATATACAGCATTTGTAAAAGCCTATATAGTAAACACCAATAACAAATTAATATGTAAGTAACTTTCGCTTTTCCTTGTCTATACATTTTATTGAAATTTTCTTGTTTTCTCTTGGCCAATCAGAACAAATGCACAGTAATTCCTGACGTCTGATACTAAAGGGTTAAAAAGATATTGCAGTCACTTTGTGTAACCACTGTAGTTTGCTGACTTTGGATTGATTTTATTACCAATGGAACAAGTGTGGTTTTACATAACAGGAGGGCCTAGTGTGGGCTGTCAGATGTGGCCTAATATAATCCATGTGGAGATTAGCCATGCATAGTAATCCTACCTGCTCTGTTTTGGTGCATGGTTTTCAGAGCTTGTGAAGTTTATTCTTTATAAATTTCCTATTATAATTTGGAGTGGTAAAAATTATTTAGCATAAGGTCAGTGCCTGAAATTTGATTTCATCAATCCATTTTAAAATATTGGTCTATATATGTGTACATTTGCATGAAGTTTTGAAAGTTTGCAACAGGAGTCCAAACATGGTGCTGGAGAGGCAGGTCCAAGTCCACATGAAATAAAACCCAAAACACAGTTAACAGGCAAGTAGCCAGAGAGTACTCCAAGGTGTACAACAATCAATAACATGAAATACACAAACTAGGCTGATCAGGAATCCAGAGCAACACAACTCTGGAGATAAAGCAAAGGAACACAAGGTAACAGGGAGTAAGGTACAAGGAACACCTAAACATAATACTCACCAGACCAGCACAATACTGTGAACAGATTCAAGTTACAAGGGCAGGAGCTAGGCACATAGACTACATACAAACTGTCAACCCAACAACTATACAGGAAGACCCACAAAACCAACCAGAAATCCTACAACACAGAAGTAAACAGACAATAACCACACCAGACCAGAGACAGAAAAACCTTATATAGAACCCCTAAGAGGAAACTAAACCCAGATGTAAGCATTCAGATATATGAGGGTGGAAACAAGAACTGAGAAGAGCCTAGATATAAAGAACCAAAACTAGGTAGACATGGCACTGAAACTAGACAAGACTCAAGACAAAAATATTACCAAACACTAACCAGTGTAGAAATCACATGGAACTAGACAGGACACCCAATCAGCTGCACAATTCTGCTAACAACACAATAAAATTTTCAATACACTATACACAAATATTTTCAAGATGCACATAAAATAAGTCGGCTTTTATCCATCCATCCATTATCTTAACCGCTTATTCCTGGTGAGGGTCACAGGGAAACCTGGAGCCCATCCCAGAGCAC
>JABJVR010000103.1:4084307-4097978 GCA_025773905.1 Chitala chitala
AGAGAGAGAGAGAGAGAGAGAGAGAGAGAGAGAGAGAGAGAGAGAGAGAGAGAGAGAGAGAGAGAGAGAGAGAAGTGACGTAAGTGACGTAAGTGACTGCCCTCATCGCTGCTGGCTCAGTGGCTCAGTGCTCCCACCAGTGAACCAAACAAAAGAGCATTCAGGATTGGGGCTGTTGTTGGCATAGTTTAAAATCTCACTGGGGTTTTCAGAATGCTTCACTGCTCTGACAGGAAACAGGTACACTTATCTACTGTTTGCTTGTTTTCATGTATATCTTCTTGGGTAACTAAGTGGTCCTGCAATAAATAAGCAGTGACAAGAGTGTGGGCGTAGTAAGAGTTTGTTTTTAGAGCATGACAAACCTGAAGGCCAAAGCGATGAATTAAAATCAACCGCTCAGAGTCAGCAATGTTTTACAGATAAAGTAACTAGAGGCAGGCAGAGGTATAATGTAACCAAGTAAGAGGACTTAACAGTACTTAAGTATTTCTGGGGAGTAAGTCAGAGCACCATATCATGGCCATGTCTCCTTTCTTGGTGTGTAGAATTCGTCATATTGAATTAAGTGCCTCCTGGGCTTGACAAAAAGCACTGAAATTCTGGCATTCAAAAACTGCTCAACAAACACATATAATTTCCTCTTTGGGGATAAAAAAAATAATAAATCAGTCAATCAATCAATCAGTCAATCTATCTGTCTATCTACCTATCTATTTATCTATCTATCTGTCCATCTATCTATCCGTCCATATAGATCTTTATTAACCAGAGGGAAATTCCAGTTCTGCAGCAGCATTAACCAGGAAATTAGACCAAAACACACAGGCAACAATAATCATAAGTACAGAACTAATTAAAAACAGTAAATATCCATATTTTAGACAGAAGTACATAACCATCAAATATCAATGTTGTACAGTGTGAAAAACAAACCAAAATAACTAATAGTCTGTGTGTTAAAGATTTACATCATATACAGAAAATTTGTGTACAGTGAGAAAGACATTTTGTGTATATATGTACAGGAGAAAAGGGGTTTGGTATTATGGTATTATCTGCGGATTTAACAAATCCATGGGCCCCAGGGGGTGGGGTATGGAACATCTCCCATGTGAATATCGGGGACTAACTTTCATTATAACCACACTCATACGTCATGTTTCCTTCTTATCAAACACTTAGTAAAGCTGTTCCAATAGATGTGCAAAAAATTTTAATAATACTGAGACTCCACAACTTACAGACGAGTTACTTTCTGAAAGGCCGCTGTAAGGTGAATTGTTCGTAAATAATTTGTAGGAACACTTTATGTCCTACCAAACATTCCTACAGCGTATTAGTTATATAATGAAGTTGTATTAAAACATAAAAGGTTTGTTGTATTATCCTAAAAACACAATGAAAAATATCAAAAAAACAATAATTATGTTAATGAATTATAGTAATAACAACAATAATAGTTATATTCTTATAATAATATAATTTTAGAGGTTACCATGAAACTGAACTCACCAAACCGACTGCCCCTTTTAGGAGGGGGACACTTTATTCCGTATGGGCTGCTTGCCAGGTGGTTTTTTCTTTGCTGTTGACTGAAAAGCATTAAAGTCCCCGTTTTTGGGTGGCTTGTCAAAACACTCGCCTCCTGCATTTATTTTTCCCTCAAAACATTTTCGGATGATGGATTGAACAGTGCTCCATGAGATTTTCAAAGCTTGGGATATTTTTTAATAACCTAATCCTGCTTTAAACTTCTCCACAGCTTTATCCCTGACCTGTCTGGTGTGGTCCTTGGCCTTCATGGTGCTGTTTGTTCACTAATGTTCTCTAACAAACCTCTGAGGGCTTCACAGAACAGCTGTATTTATACTGAGATTAAATTATACACGTGTGAAGGCAGTTGGTTCCACTAGATGTTAGTTAGGGATATCAGAGTAAAGGGGGCTGAATACAAATGCATGCCACACTTTTCAGATATTTATTTGTAAAAAAAAAATTGAAAACCATTTATCATTTTCCTTCCACTCCACAATTATGTGCCACTTTGTGTTGGTCTATCACATAAAATCCTGATAAAATACATTAACGTTTGTGGTTGTAACATGACAAAATGTGGAAAATTTTAATGAATACTTTTGCAAGGCGCTGTACTCAGACCTTAAGGATTGCTGCTGAGTATCATTTCAGCTTGAACACACTACATTTGTTTTTAGAGGTGTCTGATATTTAAAACACGTGGTATGGGACGATTATATTTTGAAGGACATAACATTTATCTTTGTCACAATGAGGGTGGAAAGCAATTAGATTAATTTGCAATTGTGATATTAGTGATCTCCCTAGATGGACACATTTCATCACATTCTCTTCAATGAAATAGCACTTTTATCTCCTCCCTTGTAACCATGACCACAATCCGCCAAATTAGTAAATGAAGTCAGGGATCCATTACTGTAAAATGGGAAATTGTCTTTGGAAAGCAAAGCTCAGCGCACTCCAAAACTCAACAGTTTGTGTTCATTTACTGTGTTAATTAGCACCATGGAAACAACTCATTGCAACTGCAGTTGAAAAGCACAAGCAGGTTCAGTAGGTTGGCAAACATCATCAGATACCTCCGAATACTAAAAGGTAAGTGATTGTTTAGAACTGTCAGAGCTGGGCTGACAGGGACAGACTCATTTGTACTTCTATTTTATGATCTGGCCAATCAAATGCTCTAATTGTTGCCATAGAGATATATAACAACCACTGACATTTATTTGTTCTTTTTATATCATCTTTATGGGTTTATGCCATGTAGCCTTGTAATTTTAATATGTACTCACAACAATGACACTGAGACCTTAACGCTACCCTTAAAATGAAGTTTTTGTCAGCGAGGACTAGAGCTGTCCACACAATGTATTCATGTTTGTGTTTAAAAGAAGAACTGAAAAATATTTTGGCATCAATACATGTCCGTGCTGGCTATATTACCAGTGATACTTTTAAGATGAAATTTAATATATTGTAAACTGATACTTTATAAACCAACAGATTTGGAACTGATGCTGTGGTGGCTACATGGAGACAGTTTTACATTAAGCTGAGCTGGTGCAAATTGTGTGAAGGTGAGTGAAAGTTGGGCATTAAAATCTGATTGTCTATAAAACTTTTTGACACGTGTATATGTATCCAGGTAAAGTTCAAGCACAGTTTTACATGCAGGCAGGTTATTACCCCATTTACTAGCAGGTACCCATTACCTCGGTGGCCTTGGTTCAATTTTATGGCAATTTTAAGTCACATGGAACCATAACTCACTGTATGTCAGTAAAATAAACTGATCATAGGCATCTGGCAAATTATTTGCCTAAAGTTAATGTAAGATAAGTATAGTGTACAGTCATGTCAGCACTGACACGCCTCTGTTAAAACTTGGGGCGTGTCTGCCAGATGGTTAAATATTTGCTTTTAACATTGACCTGTTCATAGCAGCCTGTAGTGTCATATAAAAACGAGAACTTCACTGAGGGTTACAATACTTTGTAAGTAAGTGACATTTCATGTCATCATCAGTGTCAACTTGCACTGAAATGATTATTGTGGACTTTCATTGTTTAAGACACATTATTACAACCTATTATGACACTCAACAATGAACCATATAACAGTGGTGAAACATGACGTTAAGGTTACTGGTATGTTCTTAAATGAGTCTCTGTAATGCAAAAGGGAAGTGAAATCAGGTTTATCACCAAGTTTGTCACTGCATTTGACCTGCCCACCTGGGTATGTTCTGGGCTGGGATTTGAGCTGGATGGACCTTCCATAACCTAAACTGATGTTCTGCCCATTGAGCCACCAGCCCCCCCAACAAGCTATTTTGAGAGCTCCGCATTCGTGTGAAAACCAGGTATCCACATTTAAAAGATAAAATCATAAATTGCACAGATTATGCAGATGTTAATTCTAATTAAGGTTTATTGCCAAGTGTATAAATATCTGTTTAACAGTGATGGTAGCTGAAAGAGTTTAAAGTGCATGTACTGTTTCCGTGGTCCTTGTTTTCTGTAGTTTATACAACACTAATTGCAATGAAATTGTAAGGTGTATAAAATGTAAGGTTTCCTACCCAACACTAAAATTGGAATTTCGTTTATAGTCATTCGGTGTCTGTTGATGTACACATATACTGTATGTTGCTATTCTGTAGTTTTACCTTTTAATAAAACCAATAAGTGTGCTAATAATTACTGTAATTACAACTGGAAACACTTCGTCTAAAATAGTTTTGACTTTCAGGTCGTCTTTGATCACGTTCTAGAGGAAATTCGTTACAATAGTGAGACAGCGGTTACAACTAGTAGGTAGTGGGTTACCACTATAAAAAGAAAACTATATAACTATGAAGGAAAAATAAAAAAGATGAAAAGGAGACTAACTTTAATGTAAAAAAACATTACAATATACAGCGAAGTACAGCATACTGCACTACCCTGCACAACAGATTTGCTGCTCACCACTCCCATTCAGTTATACTCTATGGTGTTAATGTATAAAGTATAAAACGCTGCAATTCTTGCACCTTTATAGTTTCCGTAGTAACATATTGTTTCCAAAAAGTGTCACATCTTCAACGATATATTTTTACACAAAATGATCATCAGCTAGACACTAGCATATCCTATCCAAGGTAAGAAAACAGTTGAAATACGTGTATTGGCATAAAAACAATTCAAATCATGTTTTAAAATTTCTGCAGAATTATACACATTTATTCATATTTTGATGTTTGTCCTCACTTCGGCCACCATCACTACCTGCTGAACTTACTGTATTAATCACTGTGAAAAATCAGGGAGGAAACGCATTATGAAACCAAAGGCTTCTCTCATGAACAGCAAAACAGGGTTTGGCTCATGGCTGACTCTGAATTATTCAGCAGGGTATGTCACAGCCTACGCCATGGAGGCAGACCACTATAACATCCAAACAATTCCTGTAAACTACCCTACTATGTAAGCTGTGAGTCACAGTGTGTGACTACATCGTCTGGCCTGGTGGCTTAGTGGGTAGAACATCAGGCTGGGATGCAGAGTCTCCTGGCTTGAATCCCAGCCCAGCCAGCAGGTGTGTCCTTAAGCAACACACCCTGCTAGCTCATTGCAACACATATGTGAAATGCTGTAAGTCTCTGCTAAATAAATATAAATCTCAACTAACAAGGTGAATTCTCTGCACCTTCCATATTAACTTCCTTTTTCTCCAACTAAGCTGGACCTGTGAGGAGGGACAGACATAGCAAGATTTGGACAAAAGCATCTGCTAAATTAATAAAATGTAAATGTAAAATGTAAATAAAATGTATATCAGTGCAACATTATGAAATTACAACTGCAGGAAACATTCTTCACCCAACAGACTCAAACACCTGATGTTCTTCATTTATTTACAGATGCATCATGTCACACTGCATACAGTAAAAAAGAACAAAATATTTCTATGCAATCCTGAAGGTCAGTGAGATATCAGTCAGTAATAATCATCATCTAGGTGTTCTGAGAGAACGAGCTGATGGCTCTTCGTTAATCTCATTAGGCAGGTTACAGATGGTTACATGGACCACCACAGGCCGAGAAGACAGTGCTGGTTCTCTCAGTAATGCCATGAGCCCTTGACTCTCCAACACACACAATGCCATCATACTGCACTTACTGTCTGTATCATCCTCAGCTTGAACTTGATTGGCCAGCCTGATGTTTTTTCTTGTCAGATTTTAACCTCTCTTTGTTTGACTTTGCCTTTTCACGTTTTATTTTTACCCCTTTGGTTATATCAACGACACCGTGGTTGAGAAGGTAAACGACTTCAAATTCCTCGTTGTCCACATCACAGTTGACTTCTTATGGACACTACAGATGGACACCATGGTCAGGAAAGCTCACCAGTTGCTCTATTTCCTGAGGAGACTGAGGAAGTTCTGTATGAAGGCCAGCATCCTCACAAACTTCTACAGGTGCATCATGGAGAGCCTACTGACAGGATGCCTCACAGTGTGCCATGGGAACTGCTCCAGCCAGAGCCACAAAGCACTGCAAAGAGTGGTAGAAACAACTCCGAAGTTCACTGGAGGCTCCCACCCATCCATCCGTGACATATATCACAGACCATGCCTGCAGAAGGCACACAGCACCATCCAGGAGCACCGCCATCCTGCACACAGACTTTTCTCCCTGCTACCATCTGGCAGGCAGTATAGGAGCCTGTCCGCACACACCAAGACAGCTTCTATCACCAGGCCATTACGATTCTTAACTTATAATAGATTGACTTACCGACATACCACAAACACACACACACTCATACACAAACACACACACACACACACAAACACACACACACACACACACACACACACACACACACACACACTCTCTCTCTCTCACTCGCATATACACACATGCAATACCAGGTCAGGCAATGCAATATTTACTTTTCCTGTTCACTTATTGTTGTATTTTTATTCTATTTATTTGCTTATTATCTTTGTATTTTTTATCACTATGTTGACTGTCTCTTCTCGTCCAAAGCATTTTATTGTGTTGTTGACCCCGTCTCAACATACATATGACAAATAAACTGATCTTGAACGTGACCTTGATCATCTCATATAAAAGCTGGTTGAATTATTGTCACATTATGCAAAAAAATTCCACACAATTTTCCCAACATAAAATTTTAACGAGGCCAAGCTGTGGCCTTAAGGTTGAAGGTCTTCCACCACAAATTATAGAATTCCAGACTTTCAAAGAAACCAGTTGAGACACCAGCTGTCCAGATTAGGCCAGTGGCCACTCTGAAATCTAAGTGCAGTGCTTTGTTAGACAAAGCAGCGCACTGGACTTCACTTTGGTCTCATGGGCTCGCTGTGTCAAGCACCTGATTTCCAGTGATACCATGTGAGCCCACAATGTTTCCTCAGCCAACACAAAATATATCTTCAACCGTTAGACACAATAATGATTGTAATCAATACCTCAGCTACATGCACAATTGAAGACCCATACTTTTTAGAGTTTGTCCCCAGTAGAGGCGGCATATTTTTTGACAAGAATCATTCATGCTAATGTAACACATTTCAGTTCTTAGGTATGATGTATATAGAGATGATATGAACAGTTGTAAACCAGTAGTTTTAGTAAAACTAAATTAAGAGGCAGTTCATATTGGATTTCAGTTCAATAACATCTCTGAAGAAAGCTCAATAACATCTCTGAACACACTGTAGGTAACTCAGGTTTTTCTGTACGCATAATCCACACCTTTTCATCTCAGACAGTTATGTCTTTTGACAACATGTTTATAAGAGTCAGCAGCATGACTACAGTTGGGGGTGCGTGGTTGAGGGAGGGGGGATTATTGTACTTTGACAATTTCCTGACCCATACAGGCACTCAGCGAAAAGCCAAAAAGTTTTTGGCAGCTTCTTCAAAAATAATTTGTAAGATCCGACAGGAGTCCAGCTTTAATTACACTGTGTCATAATGAATTATCACTAACCAATTACCTTCTATTAAAAACCTTCTAAAAAATTTAATCACCAGCTGCAGACAAAAATCTGAGTTATTGGCTACCATCTGGACTCTTTACTACAAATACGTGCTCTTTGGGTAAGTTCTAATGTCATTTGTTGACAGGTAAAGATCAGGGGCAGCGGAGCTCTGCTCATAGGTAAAGATCAGGAGCAGCAGAGCTCTGCTCATAGATAAAGATCAGGAGCAGCGGAGCTCTGCTCATAGGTAAAGATCAGGAGCAGCGGAGCTCTGCTCATAGGTAAAGATCAGGAGCAGCGGAGCTCTGCTCATAGATAAAGATCAGGAGCAGCGGAGCTCTGCTCATAGATAAAGATCAGGAGCAGTGGAGCTCTGTATAGAGGTAAAGATAAGGAGCAGTGGAGCTCTGCATAGGAGCAGCGGAGCTCTGCATAGAGGTAAAGATAAGGAGCAGCGGAGCTCTGCATAGAGGTAAAGATCAGGCTTGGCTTCTAAGTGTTTAAACATCACAGATGTTACACCTGTGACTTTTAAGTACATAATACTTTACGACAATTGAATTGACATAAGGAGAAAATCATTGAGAAAATCAACTTACACTGTGTCATTTATTATTACAATTTCAATATAATTAATGATTATTGGATTGAATTAAAAACCACGCCTATGTATCCAGATCATTTCTGCTGTGATTCTGCAGTTTGAAGGTCATGTGTGATTTATATTTTCTGTTACAGATCTTGAAGCACAAGAATCTGACCTTTAATGTCCTTCTTTGTAACTATTATTTTCTCTCAACAGATTAAGACATCTTAGTGTAGACACATGGAAAAGATCAGGAAGAATGCAGAGGAGAATCAATATGATTATTTAATTAAGATAGTGCTCAAATCAAAATAAATGAATTGCTTGGAAGATAAACCTGCACTCAGTGGAGTGTGAAAACCACTGGCACAAAGAATATACAGAATAGGGTGTGTGACACAGAGGAGGTTCATTCAGGCTGTGGTTTGTTGTTTTGCCTTTTAATACCTATGAAGGGCTTTAGACGAATCAATCAGATTTACATCTTCTGCTGCATTTCATGATGTCCTGTTAATCTCTGATAATGAGACAGAACATTTTTGAGCAGGAAGAGATTTAATGTCTCTGCACTTTGGGTGTCATAATTTTTCTGTGTGCATTGTGAGCTATTAACAGTTCATTATTATTGGGAATTAAACTTTTAACACTCCAAATAAGAAAACAACAATGCAAAATGGTTTAATTTCCCATCACCATTTTGATCTTGTCTTTTTTCACACTGGTTGCGTTTCTGTAGTAATATGATCAGTATGGTTAGACCCGCACCTGCTTACCTCAGTAAGTGTTCCTGTGGACACAAAAGGGTTCACTCTGCATGAGCTTGTGTTGCCTGGTAGACTCCCCAACCCTCATCAATGACACTGGATTAATGAATGAATGGACAAATTAATTGATTAAATATTATTCCTAACATCTGGGGGGCAATTCTAGAGACTCTGGAGGCCCTATAGGCAAAACCCTTCCAAAGGATTTCTGCAGATTTGTTGTTGCAATATCTAATATGCAATCGACTGCCCTCAAAGGCCCCTTCCTAGCTTGGGGCCCCAGGCCACAGCCTGCCTTGCTGAACCTACTATAGTGCCTCTGCTAACACCAGAACCTAGTCCATACTGTCCCTGTATAAATTAACTTTTCATCATCCAACGGTCATTATATCTCCTTCACAGTTCAAGGTTTTTTTTAAATTTAAATACAGCTAAACATTAATGTTTTAGAAAGACAACAAAACCTTAAAAATTGCTGAGCATGCAAAATTTGCAGTAACATAACTTTTGTGTTTCTTTCAGTTTCCTCCATGTGATCTATCCACACGATCAATGTAGAATTAAAAAATAACTTTTCTCTCTCACATAACCTGAGAACATAAATATAGTTGTAAAAGTAAAAAAAAAATACATTGTTTCCTTGTGTAGTGAGGACAACTTTGGCGAGATTCAAATTCACAGCCCATACAATTAGCCCACTTTAGCTAAAAACCCAAGTCCCTCACTTCAGGCTCTTGTCCTGAATACTGGGGAAGTCCCACCACTGCAGCTCACTCTTCACTACATCCTTCCCCTCTAAGTGCCCACAGCATCCTCAGTCTGAGTGCTTGGTACCAGTCAGTACTTAGCCGGGTCACGGCACCAGTGTAACAGTAGTAACTCAGGCCAGACAAACCCGCAACCTCACAGCCCACATAGTTACCAGACAAGAGGATTAATCCACTAAGCTTAAGACCCGAAAGCTGAGTCTCTGGCATGGGGGACTAATCAGACTCCTGACTAAGGTGGGATTCCCAGCACAGCAGTTCACAGTCTGCTACAGTTGTCGTACGCTATGGACTTGCAACTGTCCAAAGCTAAGAACTTATGCTGTCTAATTATGTTAAAAAGATAATCTAAATGCTCTTCATATATTTATTGTATCAAATCAGAAGAATAACACCTTAAAATGAGAATTTCCAAAAATTTTTGGCTGTGGCATCAAAGATGAGTCAATGATTTGCCAAATGCTGCCAACAAAATCAAGGGTAAATATCTTGCTACATGTCAGATACAAATGTCAAATTATACAAACGCTCTCAAGCAAATTAAATTATTAATGCTGTAGGTCAGATCTCACGTGCCTTTTAAAAATCTCAGTCTTCTAAATTGTGACTATTAAAAGCAGATTATTGAATCAAAACCATAATATTTGCATATAAGGTAGATTATTCAGAGCATCTTCTTTAATCAGTCTGATTTCTACCTGAGATAGATGGGAAATGCACAACTCTGAAAGGCATTAACAGATGTTACTGCAGAAAATATATTAGAAATAACAAATTTATCTTTTAAACAATGCAATTGTAAATTAAGATAAAAACACTTGAAAAAATGACACTAAAGTGCCATGTAATTATTTAACACAGAGACAGTGAAGCTGGATCCTCAGCCCAGAAGAACAGGCTTTACTGCAGCAGATCACAAATGTATCATTCGTCAACCGAGAGTGAAATCTGAGGTGACAGGCAGGAAGTGAAGAAGCTGGGGTATTCTGTCCAAGAGCAGGATGTGGTTGAAAGCAGATGAGAAGACGAACCAGAAAAGAAGAAATCCAGAAGTTGGGAAGAGAAGAGAGAGAAGAGAGCAGGGTGAGTATTTCATTAGTATACAGCACAGCTCATACAATGTCACAGTGTCACGTTCCTGTCAAAGTGGCCATGGCTGTTGGCTGCTAATGATGGTGCACGACAGCCATAAACACCTTGACATGAAAAACAGAGGTAAGGAGATATCCTACATAGCATGCTTAACTGCATCTCTGTAGTGAACATCTACAGAAAGGTGGCATTTTGGATCATTCATGCTTTCTGAGATTGACCTGATACTGTAAGGGATGTAAAAGCATTTACCTGACAGTAACCGAAAGCAAGATTAGCTGTAGAAGGAACCTGGCACTGTCTTTCCTTGACCTGGAAGCAGTTTTATCTCTGACCTTTGCTACCTGTCAGATAAGACAACAGGGTGACCTTGATTCCAGCCAGTTAAAGAAGTGCAGGCAGCACAGAGCAAGGAGGAAGAGCCGATTGTGAAAGGGTGGTGATACAGACACCCCTGAAGTTCCTCCTGTCAAGGACAGGCTGCTAAATGCACAGTTTCCCAAACCCAGCTGGTTGTCAAGGAGCTAAATGAAAATAAATAACTAAATGGTTATGAGATGTTGAAAAAAGTACAAGTTGAAATGGAGCTTGAATCGAAAATGTGATTCTGAATTGTAACAGTGAGTATGAATTGTGATATGTATATTTACATGTACGACCTGTAACAGTATTCACCAGTATAAACTAACAGCACATGTGTATTCACCAGTATAAACTGTAACAGTACATGTGTATTCACCAGTATAAACTAACAGCACGTGTATTCACCAGTATAAACTAACAGCACGTGTGTATTCACCAGTATAAACTGTAACAGCACATGTGTATTCACCAGTATAAACTAACAGCACATGTGTATTCACCAGTATAAACTAACAGCACGTGTATTCACCAGTATAAACTGTAACAGTACATGTGTATTCACCAGTATAAACTGTAACAGCACACGTGTATTCACCAGTATAAACTAACAGCACGTGTATTCACCAGTATAAACTGTAACAGCACATGTGTATTCACCAGTATAAACTGTAACAGCACATGTGTATTCACCAGTATAAACTAACAGCACGTGTATTCACCAGTATAAACTGTAACAGCACACGTGTATTCACCAGTATAAACTGTAACACCGCCAGTATTCACCAGTATAAACTCTAACACCACCAGTATTCACCAGTATGAATTGTAACAGTTTACACTTGAACAGAAACATGTTACAGTCAACATTTATGACAAAGAGGGGGGGGTCCTGTAAATTTATCATTACCCACATTTTCAGCCATGCCCTTTGTGTTCAGTTTTTTTAGGTATTAATGAAACACTAAATAAATGTTACCTTACTCAGGATGTTTTAACACACTGGCTGCTGTGACCTCGGATTGGTGACAATGCCACCAGTCTGAGGCCTAGTGAGAACATCCTTCAGTTAGCAGCACTGTAGACGCAGCCAGACTTTCAGCATTTCTAAAGATTATTAAATCTAACTAGAGTGGAATACAAACCTTAGATCCAGTAGGTCAATAATACACCAGCAATGTACATTCACAAAGAGTCATAAACCACAGGCAAAATAAAACAGGGCTGATAAGTAAAAGTCAGCATGTCGTAAATGCCACGTGCCTTGGACTAAACAAAACATTTTGTTGTACCCGTGACCCGTAGGTAGCTGCTGTCTGTGCCATTCTGCTGGCAGGACTTTAGCTTTTATTCAGCATTGGCCCTGTGCTAAAGTTTACTGGCCTACATCACAGGATCACTTATCAAAAAGGTAAAAAAAAAATTAACAGGAACAAACATTCCAAGTTTTACTTTTTATCAGAACTTCAATAATGACCACATGTTTATTTCAATGCAGCCTGCTGAAATACAGCTGGTTCAGCAGGCTGGCTGTCCTCGCTAACTCATATACCCTGGCTAACCAAGTCAGCATAACAAGGCATGGAGTGCCACCTGTCCAGACCCAGGTCATGCAGAAAAGGTAGCCAGCACGCAGGAGACCAACGTGACACACTTCTGTGCAGTTCACGTTTATTTTTACACAAATATATGTTTCCACTTTAGGAGCTGCTGACAGTCTTGACATGCCTATGTCCATATTTTGCTTTCCAGTGTCAGAGTGGGAACCAGTACTGGTGTGCTTAGGTCATTGGTATCTTCTCGTGTGACACAGTCCACCTTGACACGAGTGTCTGAGTGATTCGCACATTCCGGGCCGAGCACCCCTCTCCACCTGGCGTCATTCCAGATGAAAAACATCAAAACAGTTCTTGCACTTTTACATCACCGATAATACAGTGAAAAAGAAATCGTTCAAATTCTGGTGATCTTGTATATAAATAAAAGTGTTGTTTTTATATATCTTCAGTCATCATAGTATGATGATGATTATTAACTATAATTAACTTTTAACATAACTATTAATAACAGCACACATGTCGGTCAGTCATTACCCTGCCTTTTAAACAGTCTGAAATTATGGACAGCATAGGATATAAGTTCATAACAGAAACTGTGTAAACAAATTGTAACATCTACACACAGAAAAACGTGCATTGCTGCCATCTCTCTGGAACAGCGAGTTCTGCTGGCAGACTCAGGTCAGCCACTGACTGTTTGGGTGTATGGGCACGGAGGCAGTACTGATGCCATGGACGCCCGTCAGGAGAATAAGGTCAGATCCTGAGGAGTGGCGGATGACAAAGTCTGCTCTTCTGTTCTGACTTGGTCTCTTGGCCTTCCACTGCATCCACCTGTTCTCTGTTTCACATCTTTCCTCCTGGCTGCCAACAGAGCATGTGAACTTGGGGGGGGGGGGTTTGAGCTGTACTCACAGCCAAGTGTCAGGTTTCCTGTATTTATAGCTGCTGTTCCGAGACCGGAGTAATAGCCGCACGTTAAACATAATACAGTATCTTGAAA
>JABJVR010000103.1:4099555-4110907 GCA_025773905.1 Chitala chitala
ATTTAAGTGATTTCTTGATTGTGAACAGGTGTGGCAGTAATCAGGCCTGGGTGTGGCTAGAGAAATTGAACTCAGGTTGATAAACCACAGTTAAGTTATGTTTCAACGGGGGGGGGCACAAACACTTTTTCACACAGGGCCATGAAGTTTTGGATTGTTTTCCCTTAATAATAAAAACCTTCATTTAAAAAACTGCATGATGTGTTTACTTGTGTTATCTTTGACTAATGTTTACATTTGTTTGATGATCTGAAACATTAAAGTGTGACAAACATGCAAAAAAAATAAGAAATCAGGAAGGGGTCCAACACTTTTTCACACCACTGTATCATACCTACTGTGACAATAGATGTTACAGGAGCTTTTGTTCCTTTTGTCATACGTATACTTTTTCCTATGTTGGTTACAAAGGCCACATAAACCAAAGATTAAGTATGACCTATAAAATCTTCACACAAGTGACTACTAGAATCCTGTCATCTGCTTAAAATACTGAAATATATTGGAAAAGGACACATAGCAATTAGGAACATGCCTAATTTTTCCAAACATTGTTCCAATTCCATTAAATTCAAAATTCTATTCCCATATGCACCTCTGAATCTTGTTTTATGATGGTAGTAGCGAAGCAGAAAACACATTTAATCCTATATTTACGACAGTACTAGAGAATTTCAAGTGACTGGAACATCAATGCACCATATAACATTCAGGCCAAACTACTTTTGAGCTGCCACCCTGGTTGTTCCTGATTTTTCTGTGCACATTCTGATCACAAAAGATTTTCCTTTAAACTGTGCTGTTTTGTGCCATCTCAGACCTTCCATGCAAAACTGTTCTTCTCCATACAGCATCTCCAGACATGATGAGAAACATATGAAAACACACCATTATGTGCTTGTTTCCATTTTCAGACTTAACAGATGCATAGCTGACAAATTATCAGGATAAACACTAAGGACATCATGAGGAGTCCTGAGTTTATGAAAGGAAAGCAGCAATCAATGAGAAAAAGTTTGACAACTACAGAACAGAACTAATACTATGACACCAGCGTCGCAGAGTTGACGTCTCATTACCAGTACTGGTGTTGCAGTTCCTGAGCAACAAAAGCAGGCATGAGGGTCCCACTCTGTAGCTGGTGTACATTTTCAAGGACATTACTGCACATAACCAGCCACCATTGTTGTATTAAAATTACTGTTTCATACAAATTTAAGTACTCACTGCAGTTACACTTTTAAAGAGGTTCTCCTTAACCAGAAAAAAAAGTGGTAAATCAGTGTTTATATGTCCAGTTTTTCCCAACCACTTCTTTGATCTCATTATGCGGAAAACAAATGGAAAAAAAGCACTGTCTCCACCTTGGGCATGGAAAACTGGCACTTGACAGAAAATTATATTCTGAAGAAACACCTATGATACACTGGTTTGCGAACAAGACTTCATTATACATGTTTTTTGGCAAGTGTGTGCAAGACTGAAAACACTTTAAAAAGTGAAGCAAAACGTAGAAACACAAAAAGTGACAAAATAAAACCAGCCTCCAAACACAAACTGCCCAAATCAGCCCCACCCCCCAATTCAGGATTGTGACATTTCTGTTGATGTTTGTATCAAGACAGCAAAAATTAAATTCTTGTTACATTCAGCCATTCTTGAAACACATTTATTTTACCAGTCTTCTTTCCTACACACCAAAAATATGCTCAAATATAGTTTACAGGATTTGTTCCATTATCTCCAAGAAGTCTCTTCATGCATTGATCACTTTTCATTATAATTAATAGTTACCACTGTCATTGCTAAAGATGAATGCAATGATGAATGCAAAAACGATAATTTGTGTAAAACAGACCCTGAATTATTGCCTTCCTCTAAAAAAAAAAAAAAAATATCAGGAACATCATCCTTTACAAAGAGGACAATCTCACCATTATAAAGACACTAGTCTATGAAGCAGTAAAGGCAATTAAGGTATATGTTTAATATTTTTTTAAAGAATGCATATACAAAGAACAGACAGACAAAGCATTTGGTTTTGCACCAAAAGGTTATATGGAATTAGGCTGGAATAAACCAACGTTTGATCCACAGAGTATTCCAATTAAAAGTCTGCTACCATTAAGCAGTTTACATAAGATGAGGAATGGGGAAGCCTGGGAAAAGGGGGGGGGGGGACTTTGTTGGCATTGGATTTGCATTTTCCCCCACCAAATCAGCAGGCAGGTCAAAGCTTTGGTATAATCCAGCCCCTATGCTGAGAAACGTGAGAAACTCCTTTAATAAAATGGGGGGAGGGGTGGTAAAAATGCATAACACTGGCATCTACATCAACAAATGACATTAATTATGTTATCCTAAACACAGGAACCGGGAGGCTCGCCATACATGTATTATAACAAGTTCATTATCTCATCAAATGCTGCTTGGTCCCTGGCGTGACAATAACGCACCACTTGTTCTGCTAACACTGTTAAAATGTCCCTGCTTCCTTAGGCTAATCTGCTGTCAACTTCTTATAGCAGTTCAAATATTGTTAAATCATTTCATTACATGGTTAATACAAGGTGCAAAATAAAGGATATGCATCTGGCTACTTCATTCAATAGCAGACAAGTACTTACGAATGTTGTAATTCTCTATTATAGGAATACTCAAACTGCTTAGCTATAGAGCAGGCCTGAGTCACAAACGCACCCCCGTGTTTGTGTATTTAATAAACTACTGTAAACCTTAGGAACATTTAACTACCACCACACTTTCAACTTCGTGTTTAGTTACCTAGAGTGAACATCTGTTGCTGGGAGCACCAACATAACGCACAGATCAGAAACGTTTGCATAAGAGGCTATGTTGTGGCTGCATACCAGAAACAATTATTCTGATCACAGAAGTCATTCTAAATGAAAGACACAGGCCTACTACAAAATTTGGGTGGGATTTATTGGAGGATGTTCGAAAAGAGCTATTTTAATCTTCACCTGTCATCTAGCGAGGTGTGCGAAGGGCAATTTAAACCTTTACTGCAGAGGAAAACGTGATTTAATACGTTGCTTTAGAGTACAAAGCTGACAACCAGCCTTAGCAGAGCAAGAGGGAGTGGGGGTGGTGGTGTTCATAGCAGCACACATTTGCGCTTCTTCTTCGGCTCCGGAGGCTCCAGGGCTGCCAGTATGGCCTCGTCAAACACGTTCTTTAGTCCTTTCTGCAAAGGAAGGAGGAGGGAAGAAGCGTCAACCAACGTTATAGCAAAGAAAGGCCTTCAGTGACACTTTTACAAGGCTTCTACTTTTAATGTCCATTGTGGAAAATGGACAAATGGGACTGTAGGAATGACCATTGCAGACACAACAGTGGACTTCTCACATGGAGGCAGGAAATAATGGCAACACCACAATGTCAATGATGACAGGTTGTAAAAATATTCCCAATGACATCAATTAAGCACACAACTTGAAGGTTTATAAAAGAAAATTAAAACGGCAAATACCAATTTAGAAGGGACAGAATCTTGAGGCAATTCCGAAGTGCCATGCTGCCAGGTGAAATATACAGCATGAGGAGGAGGAAGTGTGCCTGTTACCTCTGCCAAGTGCTTAAAAAGGACCTCAAATTCATGGGAGAGGAAGAGGAGGAAAACAAAAACAAAAACCCATGCCAACTAAAGGCAAATGAAAGACGAAACAAGAAAGTGGGGGACGTGGGGGGTGCAGAGAACACAGGCCCTGGGACACTTTTCTCTGGTTTCAACACTGGGGCAGGTGAAGGACAGGAAGTGGGCCAAAACTGAGCAAGCAGAACCAGTAGAGTTTCAGAACAGAACAACATACCAAAGCAAAAAAGACAACATAAGGACACATCAGAAAAAAGGGGTCAAAAAAAGCACACGGTTGGCAGCCCAAGGTGGTCCAATATGGTGGAACTTTCCCCAGCCACTTGCCTGTGATGATTGGGGAAGACCAAGCCCTGGGCCAGGGGTTAAACTAGCCCCAGCACGTCGCCTCATTCTTCACTGCCAAACAGCTTTGGAGGAGACTTAGCTCCTGTCAGGTGACGAACAACAGAACAGCCAGCAAGAGCACAGTGCAGCAGCAGGTTGGTGCGACAGAGTTCAGTGTCATGTCTACCACTGGTTAAACTGGTGGCTTGTCAACAGAAACGGCACACGAACACACACTGACGTGACAATTAACCGAGTAGCATTAAAAAAAAAAAAAAAAAAAAATGCATAAGAGAAACCACTGACAACAAAATTTAAATATTTCCAAGTATTTAGCAGATTTTGATGACAACATGCTTTAATACCAAATTTAAAGCGTAAGCTGCTAAACAAGCCAACAATCACCACAGCTGCAACCACATAAGGTTACCTAGTGTCCCAACTATGATATTTTGTATCCAGAATGCAAACGATAGACAGGAAAGTGGTGGAAATTCAAGATCTTTTATTCAAGTCACAATTTCACAAGATTATACCGAAATTTCATTTTGAGATCTTTGTACATGAACAGCATTCAATGGCAATCTTAAGTCACAGACCACCACGTTTTGAATTAATACTCTGATATATTAGAAAAAATACATTGACAGAAGGAATGTTATTACCATCATGATCTTACTTCACAATGCATTTAAGATGCGAAAAAGTATAAGGGCAACAATTACAGAAATTATCTAAAGTGAAGGAAGGAGAAGGCTATGTTCCATCATAACGTGTCAAAGATTAAAAAGTTGCCGATGAAAAGAAATCATTATGCAACAGGGGAAAAAAAAAAAAAAAAAAAAAAAAAAAAAAAAAAAAAAAAAAAAAAACCACTCATCTACATGGAGAAGCAAAACGTCAAAGTGAGGTCTAGAAAAGTGGGGGCGATCAGTTTGACTTAAAAGGCCAAGGTTACAGTCTGCTACTTGTTACAGAAAATGTTACAGAAGGAGAGCAAAGGAAGCAGATGATAGGAGGAAAGATGGGTGCTGGGGGGGGATGGGCAGATGGCAAAGAGGACTTTAGAATATACAGCACTTCCGTTTTCGCTGAGTTTCTGGCGGTTCAAGGGCTGCTAGGATAGCTTCATCAAATACATTCTTCAGACCTCTCTACAAAGACAGACGAAAGGGGAGAAAACAGCACCAAGGTTAGCAGTCACAGCAAACAGGTTAGAAAGCAAGAAGTAAAGGGACTTCTAGAGACAATAAGCTGAAGAGAACTACACGGAAAGGTGCAACTATGAGCAAGGCTTCCCACGGGAAGCACATTCGTCAAGAAACAAAGCACAAGGAAGGCGCTCCCTTCGTTAGAAACGGAAGCTTGTACGCTTGTTGAAATGAGGAAGGAAATCAAGCAAGACAACAGGGAACCACAAAAACAAGAGACCTTAACTATGAAGGCAGAGAGATGAGAACAAATGACCAAGGGAGTCAAAGGTTACTGTCCATTTAAAAAACAGGAATAACCAATTGTTACTTCAGGTTCTTCAAACCTAAAATTCAGTTTTGTGAAAGGATTCTGAAAAGCACTGACTACATAAGCCATACTGGAATAACATAAAATCCGTTTCAGCCCATATAAATTCATGTACACAGCCATTTTGCATGTACCAACCCAAACTGCATTTTTACTGTTGTTACTCTAATAGTAAACTATGCCCTTTAATAACATCCCTAATATTTATAGAACATTCAAATAAAATTACTGCTGTTAAAAAAGGGATTTGTAGCATCAGACTATTACTCAGTAAAGATCCACTTTCACTTCAAAATCTGCAGTTAAGTCTGTCAAAGACTCTAAATAAAGGCCACAAAATCATGACCATGCATCTTTAATTTGTGAAGTCACTTTCATCAATGGTCCACTGATAAGTTACTTCTCCGTACAATCGACTAGTAAACTTTATCTAATGAAAGACTAGTGCACATCAGAAAAATCTTACTAATCAAATTTCCTTCAGAAATTACGTGGTTTACATTTAAGGGACTTTCTATAAATATTTTCAAAGCTCTGAATAATACATAATGAAATCTATAATTATGCACATATTAGCAAAACGTACATTTCCTGGAACATCTACCCAATACTGGCTTACAAGTTATACATAGTAAATATACTTTATATATCAAATGTGTAATTCACATAACCAGTCTGTGAAGTATGTGGATGTGTGTTTTCCACAATTCAACCTGGTTTCATGTACAAATGATACAATGGTACATGTCTAACAATCTCCACCATCAAGTAGTGGTATCCTCCTTAGCATTTCTGTAAACAGGCGGAACTCACTAGTGTCAAGTCATCTGAACCATGCACAGTAGCCCTTTTCAAAACCCAACCAACTCAACCAGTTGTCACGATACCTGAATGCAATGAAGTAAACATATTCCACCTCTTAATCATCATTAATTCCTTGGTATGTTCATCTATATATAACTAGCACCTTGAACTCTGTGGTGCAATTACGCAGGTGAGAAGAATATTTCTGTAAGGCATCAAGAAAAGGGCAGACCAAAATTCTCACAACTACATATGACAGTTCTCATATGAAGCATTTTTCAAAAAGCCCTTGCCACCACAACAAAATTTCTGTCTAACCCATTTCCTCTCCTGCCCAGGGGGATGGCTGACATGGTTTTCATGGATTTAGGTAGTCAGAGGCCAGGCATGGGCCAAGCGCTTTACTCAACTGCGTTAACCATTCAGGCAGAAAAACAAGCGCACCATATGAACAGCACAGTCAACTGTTAAAGCCTGTGTCTCACTGCAAGAGTAGGGCCCCACTTTCTTGTTTCAGTCACTGCAGCATCAAATGTGATACAACACACTTGATAAAAGCAGCACCCACCTTCAGTTCAGTTGGATGGCAATGCAAGACTTACCTTAGGTTTCTGCCACTATGAAACTGCCTCTTTCAAAAACCACAGAAGCCTGGACTCCTTACCTGTGTCAAAGCAGAGCACTCCACATATTTGACTGCCTTCAAATCACGAGCCAGCTTCTCAGCAGTCTCTGGAGTGATGGGCTTCTGTTTGTTCTTGGCAAGCTTCTCAATTGTAGATGGGTCATCTCTCAAGTCAATCTGTGTCCCAACCAGCAGGAATGGAGTCTTTGGACAGTGATGAGTTATTTCAGGTACCCACTGCAAAACAGTACACAAGCATAGATGTGCTCAAATTCACTGTAGTCAATTTCAAATCAACAAGCAGTTCACCTCCAAGCAGAAGGAAATCACCCACCTTTTCTTTAACATTTTCAAAAGATGAAGGCGAAACAACTGAGAAACAGACTAAAAAGACATCTGTCTGAGGGTAGCTGAGTGGTCGTAATCTATCATAATCTTCCTGTCCTGTAAATAAACACACAAAGTTAGTTCAGTGTTTAATAGATTTTGTCTATCCACAATTCCAGCAGTAGGGTCTTCCAATTGTAGTTTCATCACAGAACTAGCAGCTTCTCCAGACAGCAACATACACAAGACAACATGGTGGCCAATGACCAGAATTTCCATTTGACAACAGACTCTGAAAATACATCCCTGAACAGGAACTTCAAGTGAATACTGAACTCAATATGAATGTCAGGAATGCAGTAGACAAGGAGGTCCTTTTGTCTCTCAAAGGGTGGATACAGTTAACTATATTTGAAAATGTCACCACTTCTTACAACACTAATGCTTTTATTCTTTGTATGACCCAGAATCTTAAAGTAATAACTACACTACTGACAACATTCCAATGAAAGAAAAAAAAATTATATATATCTCACACACACACACCATACCTGCAGTATCAAATAGTCCTAGAGTGTAGGGTTCGCCTCCAATCATAACTGTGACTGCATAATTATCAAAGACCTAGAAGCAGGAAAAATGTTTGAACCCATCAATACTGGTTACACACAGCTAGGAATTAAGCTTGAAAGGAAAAAACCAAAACTAGCAAATTGCTGCCCACAAAACTACCATTTTGGGCATTTCATTAAACCTTGACTGTTCCTTTAGGATATGAACGAAAAAGTTAATGTTTACATTGTAATACAGTTCAAATGGCTGTGTATCATCATTTAGAACAACCATTATATTCTCAGGGGTATAATCTTAAACATTTTACATTTGCTAAACCTGGTGAATATACTTACATTTTACAGAGCAAATGGTGGAAATTGGATTTTACAAAAAACTTAAAAAAAGGTTTATTACTACTCATCACTGAAGATTTAAACACTCTTTCCCATATTATGAAATGCACCAACAGCTATTGGCAACCTAATTTGGGGAGGGGAATCTTGAACTAATGGATTTAAAGTTAGACTGAATGACTGCTGCATCAAAAAAAAGCAATTTAATGTTTCATTTTGATGTTAAGCACTTAAGTCTCCTTAATGGAGTCATCCTGAGTAGTGTAAGATTATGACTGCATGAGGGGAAAAGGAAGATTGAACAAAAAGTTAAGATATTTCAGGTTAAGTTTAAGTTTAGTCCTCATTGCCACCAGCTCCAAAAAGTCACAGCAGTAACACATTTATGTCTACAATAAATAAATAAATCAGACAGACCCTTTGAAAGTATGCAAAGTGGCACTTACTGTTGGTACATATTCCGAGGGGAACTTGTTGGTTGTGTATGAGATTAAGAGGCAGGTTTTTCCCACTGCACCATCGCCCACAACCACACATTTAATTGTCTGCATAATGGTGCTCTGGCAGGGTCCACTACTGTCATTCAAGATCTGCAACAGAAGTAAAACAGTCACTGAATAAGTGCACATAAAAGCCTTTTTTCCTGTGTCTGTAATCGGTGTTAAAAAAAAAAAAAAAAAAAAAGACAAGAGCTGGAATTTGCCATTCTTTAAGAAATAAATAATATCCACAACGACAAACTGAAAACTACTGCAACTTGAAAATCTGTTTACCATTACCAACACATTTAAAAAGCAAATAATTATACAGGGAAAAAAAAAAAAAAATCAACATGCGCTGGACAAAAAAGTACCACAAAGTTCCAGAACAAACATTTAAACGAAATGTATCACATAGCAAGTGATGGAAGTTCAGCTTTTAAATGGGGAGGGAGCAAAGATTTGCCATATCTTTTACTTTGCAGTGGGTAGTGTTGCTACATTGACACACACAAGACATCTTATTACTGTAAAGTAATAAATCAAATACACTTGCGTACATTAAAATCAAGTTTCTTACTGAAATGTACAAAATAGTTTATATTGAGATCAAACTAAGGAAGCCAACAGAAATATTACAGGGGAAAGAAAAACTCTTGAAAACTGCCAATAACCACCCTACTCATCTAATACAATGATAAACTGATCCAATTTGTTACAACCCTTAACTTCACTAGCAGACGTCACAACACTCCGATAACTCTAAAATCTCATTTCACAAGTGCAAATCTTACAAACCATAGACAAACAGCAATAGTAGACAGCTGTATTATTCTAAATTCATTTGCACCAATAACAACTCATCCAATATCCATCACATAGACCTATTGTTTTTCACAGCATTAAATACATTTAGACATTCTAAGATGGTCATCAAAGCTAGACATATGTTCTTAGCAACTGTTATTCAACTCTTCTCTTTCCAATGGCAAGTATAATTACAAGCTGACGTTGCTAGCAAACTAATAAATTAAGGTGCTTTTGCACTGCACCAAGTATTGAATATTTGGTAGTACAAAATAGTGCCAAAGTCAATGATACTTCTTGTGTATATTTTCCACTGACTTGATAAACTGCTACCGAAGCAGAATGACATCATCCGTGACTGCCACAGATTGAAATTTAGAATCAAAGTATATGTTCTACCCTTAATGTTTTTAACTTGGCAGACAGTAAAAATCAACACCATCCAAAAAGCGCAGACACAAAATGCAGCATGTTCTTGACTTTAATGGAAGTTATTTTGTAAAACTACTACATAAATATGTAACTGGAAACACGCATGTTACTTTGTTCTATGTATTTAAAGGTAGGAATGTCTCATTAAGCCTTACTTCTTTAATTTTCTCTTTTAAGTGAATACGATTAGAAACATTTGTGGTTTTAACCAGGGCTATGGAATCAGTACACAAAATCAACTCTGTGACTCCAACTCTACAACTCTGACCATCATATAAAATTAATTAGCCCATGATAAAACAGAACGCAGTAAATAAAATTATAAATGTTTTACAAAACAACTACTTCCAGCTTCCAACTTCCAGCGCCTAGCCTAGGCCCACATTGTAAGTGTATGTGTTATTGCGAGGGTGGTCAACTCTAAACAGTGAGCTAAACCAATATTACACCTCTAAATTTTTTGGGGTTGACTTGTAAACCAGACCAGCATATCCAGTACATTTATTCTGAACATTTTTACCAACTCTGACTTTTGGTACCCAAAAACCGCTTCCTATTCAGACTCCACAGCCCTGGTTTTAACAACGTAAATCACAGACCTCAAATTTAATTAAAAAAAATTTTAAAAAACTCTCTTAAGAATTTAAGTCTATACAACACAAACACTCCCTAAATTACTTGAACTTCAACCAGACGACAAAGTTTGAGTTTCTTCATTTGTCCACACATCCATTATTAATTACTTCTTTTCATTTTTATTATTTTCAGAGATTTGTAAGTACTCTTAAAATAGCAGCTATATTTTCAGTTTGCAAGACATTGTTTGCATAACCCATTGGCATTACATATTTGGAAGTACCACCCCTTAGTACAAAACCAGTACCACATCTGGTTTCATACTGGTACTGCACTGAAAGGCATTGGAAAAAGTAAAAAGTCTGTACTTAGCTATCACGCATTTGTTACCTGATGTGATGGAAAAGTACCCTTAGATTACTGGTATCTAAAGTCAGAATAAACCATATAGGCATGAAACACTACTTCCAATTTTGACAGCAGTTAGCACAACTCTCTAGGGAATAAAATACTCAAAACTGCAATGTCAGTACGTGCTTTATAAAAGTTTCATTCTGCAACATTTGCACATCTCTTTCAAGAGTTTACACTCAATCGGTGTGCAAAATTAGATATGCGATTGTCAAGCAAGATCAAATTTAAACCTCGGACTAGTACTTCCCTCCTCACCGGTCCAATTGAACTAGCATTTACAAGAACTAATTTTACTGATTAAATATGTACAGAGTTT
Source organism: Chitala chitala (assembly GCA_025773905.1). Classification (NCBI taxonomy): domain Eukaryota; kingdom Metazoa; phylum Chordata; class Actinopteri; order Osteoglossiformes; family Notopteridae; genus Chitala; species Chitala chitala. Next base: position 4,110,708 of record JABJVR010000103.1, read on the forward strand.
GTCAGTTGAAACGATGCGATACGGTGGCCACGATGTTGTTTCCTCACACTCCGTAGCTCATCGAGTCTCAAGCTATGTATTCACGTTTTCAGCCACCGGGAGCATGTGGGGTGACACGCTCCATAGTTCGTCGAGCCTCAAGCTTTATATATTTTTAGTTTTATCATGTTAAATTTACTGTAATAAATGTTCCATATTTC
>JABJVR010000103.1:4118405-4134648 GCA_025773905.1 Chitala chitala
CTGCTCTATGAAGACATCCCGCTCAGATGGTGCCCAGGCGGGCACCAGGTAACCACATGTAGGAGGAGAGAGTTTAGAGTTTAGCGATATTTAGAGTTTAAATTCCAAAAAAGTTGGGATGTTTTGTAAAATGTAGATAAAACCAAAATACAATGATTTACAAATCTTTTTTCCCATATATTCAATAGAATACGCATAGAGACAACATATTTAAAGTTGAAATTGATGAACAATATTGCATTTTATAAATAAATGACTATTTTTGATTTGATGGCATGGGGGGCCATGGCTTACTCATGCATGTGGGGAGCAAAGGCTGACCCATGTATTTGGATCCAACAGAAGAGTTACTGTAGCTGAAATTGCTGAAAAAGTTCATTCTGGTTTTGATAGAAAGGTGTCAGAACACACGATGCATTGCAGTTTATGTATGGGGCTGCGTAGCCACAGACAGGTCAGGGTGCCTGTGCTGACCTGTGTCCACCCCCAAAAACGACTACAATGGGCACATAAGCATCAGAACTGGAGCACGGAGCAAGAGAAGAAGGTGGCTTAGTCTGATGAATAACATTTTCTTTTACATAATGTGGATGGCTGGGAGCATGAGCATCTCTTACCTGGAGAAGAGATGGCACCAGGATGCTTTGGGCAATGTTCACTGACATGTACTACCTACCTAAACGTTGTTGCTGACTAAGCACACCCCTTCATGCTTCATGTAAACGATATTCTCTGATGGCAGTGGCCTCTTTCAGTAGGATAATGTGCCCTATCACACTGCAAAAATGGTTCCACAATGGTTTTTTGAGGAACACAACAATAAGTTTGAGGTGTTCACTTGGCGTCCAAATTCTCCAGATCTCAATCTAGTTGAGCATCTGTGGGATGTGCTGGAAAAACAAGTCTGATCCATGGAGGCCCCACTTTGCGATTTACAGGACTTAAAGGATCTGCTACTAATGGCTTGGTGATAGATACTAGAGCATACTTTCAGAGGTCTCGTGGAGTCCATGCCTCGATGGGTCAAGGCTGATTTCATGGCAAAAGGGGGACATACTCAATATTAGACGTGTGGTCATAATGTTATCCATAGCTGATTAGTGTATATCCTATAGCCTAATTTATATCCAGTAACACATAACCCCTGCAGTTATATTTGTTAAAGATAATCGTAAAATTTATAATCATATAATTAATAAACATTATGCTTTAGCACTGGCACAGTGGCAAGGTGGTTAGCGCCATCACCTCGCACCTCTGGGCCTGGGGCTTGACTCCCACCCCAGGTTTGTATGCGTGAAGTTTGTATGTTCTCCCCATGCTTGGTGGGTTTTCTCCAGGCTCTCCAGTTTACTTCCATGGTCCAAAGATATGAAGGTTAGGTTCATTGCAAATTACCTGCAGTGTGTGTGCCCTGTGGTAGGCTGGCGTTCCATCCAGGGTGTCCCCTGCCCTGTACTTCCTGGGATGGGCTCCAGGCTTCCTGTGACCCTGAATTGGATCAGGCAGTATGGCAAATGGATGTTTTAGCACATAAATGTTGTTTTGTAGAATACATTTGCATTTGTTCAATATGAGGTAATGGTTGTAGATCATGTAACCCTTTTCCTCTTCTCTCTTTTTTACATTTAAGGAAAATGACTGGTGACAATCTTAATGTTTCTCCTAATTTAAAACTGTAACTTCTGTTATAGGGTATCATGTGCACTATACAATTTAACTATCAAATCAAATCAACTTTTATTTTCATAGTATCTGACAGAAATTATAAAGTTAAACCTAGGTGCTGAACAAAGAATAAAACCAGTAATACAACACAAAACAACACACAAGTAGACACAACAGATTTAAGAGTTATGGAGAAGAAAACCTGTTGTGACCCTTTGCTAGGTACAAAAAGCTTGACTAAATTAATGTTTTCAATCTAGTTGAGAGAACTATGTAATTAATTAAACGAATGTGGATGAATTATGACACAAAGAAAACGTTACTGAGACTTCTCCCTATATTGCCCTTTTCTGAAGTTGAAGGAAAAATAATTTAAATTTAAAAGTTAAATAACGTTTATTATCTTTACGCTTTCTATTCATTTTCCATTTGCTGTTAATGCTGTGTCGTAAATTCAAATTTGACCTTGCATTCTCTCCTTCCACCTGGTGTTGTGCAACAGAACCGTTATCTATGTCAAAAAATATACTGGAGAAAAGGGTGAAGCAACTGTACAGAGAGTGGGAGGAACAGTTGAAATGGCGATATCATACATTTCAGATTCGACATTTTCCGAAAGGTCATGAAAAAATAAAATTCAGGTAGACAGTTCTCATATTGCTAATGCATATTAATTTGGTTTAAAATTAAAGCAGCCTTTGCCACGATCGGTGACATGAAGTTAAAAGCGGAAAAAGCTTCAGCGCTGCATGTGAGTCATATGACTCTGTTCGTGATCACATGATACTACCTACGATATCGCTCAAGGAAGTCGGAAAAGCGATATATGTTAACTACAGCATTTCTGAATGCAGGTTTAGTTTGCTTAATAGCATGTTTTTATGGATAGCGGTTTAAATTGAAATATATGTCCTACAATACGCGTCGGGACAGCGTAATAAGATAGCCAACAAAGTCAGTTGATTTGTTGTTCTATAAATGCAATTTGGTAAATTACTCTTTAGTTGGGGAAACATATACACCACAGTTGGTGTGTTATTCTCGTTTCAGAAATGGCGACCGCGATTCCTGTGCCATGGTCCCGAAGAATATCTTCTTTCTTTAGTAACCCGTGCCAGTTCTTGTTCAGTACAACATCTGATAACTTCCTGGACGAACTCCTGCACGAACTGAGAGATGACAAGACCAACGAAAGCACAAAGGTGTGGTGTAGTGATTGATTGCATGTTTTGCAAGTTAGTATGTATGCTGTAGATTTTCTGTAGTGTTTAAATAAGACACGCAGATTTGTGGTAAACTTTTCTGCGTAAATTGAGCTGTATTAAAAACATTTTCACTAGTTATATTGGCTTTAGGAAGGAAAAGGAACTGCTTGCCATATCAGAAATAACGGTGTTCTTAACGTACAGTGGGGAAGTACAGGATGCGTGTCAAAATAGTCCAGAACAAGGCTCTAATGAAGACCCTTGAATGGTTACCCATAGGACAGTTTGGAATCAATTGTTTCACTCATCTGTGTGTTAATAATCAGATTGCCCAGAAGATGCTTATGCATGCTCCCCAGGCAGTGTAAATATGAAGATGTAAAGTTATGGATTTATTTTTGGTACATATTTTAAGGAAAACATATTTCATGTTTAATGTAAATTGGTGCAGCTGTGATATTGTACATTTTGTTTGCTCAGGTCCTCTTACTGTCACCCTTGATGGAGTATCCCAGCATCCTTTGTGCTAGCCCTGCCACAGGTGAAGAAACAGCCTTGGAACTCCTTGCCATTTTCAACCAAGTGCCTCACAAGTCAGTCTACTTCAAGTCTCAGCTGATAGCAGCTATTACCAACGTCATGCTGTGCACATTTTGTGCGAACAGCCAAGCGGAGGTGGTCAGCAGCTTTATAGATGTCTTGTTCCAAATTATACAGGACACCAATGATCACAAAAATGGACAGCAGTTCTGCTCTGTCAGGCTGATTGCCTGCGACTCCCTTCGTGAAATAGAAACTTGTTACCCAGGGTTTCTTTCTCAGAAGCTGGAAACACTTAATCTCCTGAAACAGCAGGAGACTACACCTCTTCACCAAGAATACTCTCTTCTGTACACATTGAGTCTGAAGAATGCTGTTCACCTGTTGTCTCTGCAGAAGGGAGCAGCTGATGCTGACCTAAAGAGGGTTTTGGCTGGGAGTGAGGGTTTCTTTTGGAAGGCTGTTGAAAGCGCTTTGCCACCTTTACCAGTGAGCACTATGGGACAGATTCCTGTGTTACAAACAAAGACTGAAAACAAAGAGCTGAAGTGTGTAGTCTCTTTGCTACTGGAGGAATCCTATCTGCTCACCCCAGTGTCACAGGCTGCCCTGCTCTGTCAGCTAATCCAAATTGTAGCCATTGTTCAAGCCCTTTCCCCAGCCATTTTCAAGTCTCAGCTCTTACGCCTCTTTGGTACCATGGAAATCACCCTGCTCCATGCCACGCTGCTAATGAAAAGCACCTTCACAGACAGCCTGTTCACCACAGAGGATGAGAGCTTCTTCATAAAGCGACTGGTGGGCATGGCCCAGCATCCTCTGCTGAGCGTTCAAGAGAAGCTCTTTTACATGGACTGCATTCTCCACTTCCCAGAGAACCGACCAATCTCTGGCAGTGGAGAGGAAAGCCTGCCAGTTTTAGTGACACCCCGCCTGGCTGTCTCCCTGCTGCCTACGGTATTTAATGACAGCAGGACTATGCTGTGTAGGTTTGGTCTCCTCAGCTTAGTGTACATGGAAGCAGATGAAAGTGATGGCCATGGAGTTAGCTATTTGTTCAATCATCTGATGGCACTTCATAACATCGTGGACAATAATGGCAAAAGAGAAACCATAGTTGCATATTTTAAAGCCGTCTTTATATTTTTGAGGTATTTTTACCACAGTGTCAAATTCACAGATGACTTGACAGGAAGCCTTTGTAAGCTTTATTCAAGGCACTGTTACCTCGCACCAAATCTGATCAATCTGATTGACCGAACGCAGGAATGTTTGGAAGATTCAGGATGGCCAGTCCAGTTGCTGAAAGCCTTGCAGAGGCTGATTGTGGAATTACCTGTGGAACACATGACCATCCCAGATCTCGGGTGGCATCTTAAAGTTCTGGGCCGCACATCTAAAGAAAGCCTGATTCCCCAGAGAAGCTGTCTCTCCTGTCTGCGTCGTGTCCTCATGAACTCCAGCCTTTGTCCAACAGGTGGCTGGAAAATGGGCAATGCAATTCTTTTTGTCTGTAGAAACTTACTTCAGCACCCCAGCTTGCATCAGGTGTTCATTGAGCTTGCTGATCTTTTGCAACACATGTTGCATCAATATGAAGATATTGATATTAAGGATCATGCACGATTCTATTACACATTGTTGACTAACCTGTCTCAAGAGAAGCTGTCTGGAGTCCTGACAAAAGGACCAGATGTAGAGCGGTCTTCTAAACTTCGATCCCTCTCCTCCATGATGGCAGAGGGTGAGGGACTGTCCAACTCAATGACTATACACCAAACGAAAAACAGCATTCTTCATCTGACAAAGCTCCAGAGGGCCTGGCCACAGACATCTTTTCAGGAACTGCAGACAGATGGCAAAAAAGACGACCTGACAGTTTATCAGGAACTGCTGCTCAGCCCAGGTTTTGTCTCCAAGGTGGTTGTGGAATACCACCTTGCACATGTAGACAACGTTGATGATCTATACAACAAGCTCTTCAGCATCTGTCTACATTTTGACCTGACGGACTCCAATTATAAACCAGTGAGTGACATCAATGTTCCACGTGTGTTCCGGAATGGCAAGACGCCTGTGGTGCGAATCGTGCTGGAACCGCGACACCCTTATCCAACCTGCCTTCATGCACGTGCTATGTTCACCACAGAAGATGGGATGTCTTGGCACACTCAGCTAGAAGATGTGTGTGTGTCTTTCTCAGATGTGTTCCTGCCCTTGCCAGTCTCTGCAGATTGGTCCCAGGAGCGTAGGGAACAGCTGTACGACCACCTCTGGAACTCCATGTATCCAGAGGTATCCAGCCCCAGTCAGTCAGCCACCAGCTTGTTTTGCTTTGAGCTTGGTGATCGGCATCTGTCAGACCTCATTCAGTCAAACTTTAATCCTTATCTTATCTCTGAGCAGCCTGACAAACAATGCTACAAGGTCTTGCTTTTTCTTCCACCGCAGTATCATGTGTTGTTGACCATTGTGAACACAGAAGATGCTGTTCAGGTTAGCATTGCTACTGACAACTGGAAACTTCTGCCATTCATAAACACTTACCTTAGAGGTTTACAACTGGTGTAATGCAGAATTTGAGATTGATAGATAAAGCAACTCACAAAAGTGGGTTTATTTTTAGACATTTTAATGCTTGTGGTTTCTTTTTCCTGTACTAAGAAATTGATCCATGACTGTATTCAGTGTAAATGCTTGTTCTTCTGTCTTTAATACATTTCACTAATATTTGCACACAATTTATAATTTTGTAATGTACTTTTAGTATTAAAAACTACCTGCAAAATATTTTTATGGTGTCATATTGAATACAGTCAGATAAAAAAAAATTTAAATCCTTTAATACATATCCATTTTACATTTAATTTAATTTTAGAATTTTTGACATTACAACCTTAAAAAGACCCACCACTCACGCACCAGTAAATTTTGTTAGACTGATACAGGTGAAAATATCTCAAATATACAGTTCAATCTCACACAAAAAAAAATTTAGGCTCAAGAATGACTACTGATATTTGTGGTTCATACATTTAAAATTTAAAATATACACTTATTGTCATATCAATTCAGATAATCTTACCAACATCTAAAGAACCAAATAGACAAAAGTATGGTTTATATAATCTTGAAGCACCTTATTTCAAAGTTAGTTCATCAGTAATTTATTACATTGTCATGTTTTCTAATCACAGTAAAGGTTAAAGCTATGCTGCAAGATCAAAGATCTGAAGTTGATCCTTTTCAGAAGTGCTGTATATTCTAAAACAAGGTTCAAATAAATTTTACCACATATCACTGCCTCAGAGTCATACTTAAAATCACAGAAGTCTAATGAATCTCTCATTCTAAGACTGATTAGATAAACCTTTAAAGTTTGGCTCAGCAGAAGAGGGGAGAGCAGTTTGCTGGTTCAAGAGCTTCTCCATAATGCTGATTTCAGAGTCTTTTTTCTCAACCTCATCTGAAGGTGTCCACGACATGTCATGTTGGAGCTTGTAGGCACCAAGAAAGTTGTGTGGACAGCTGGAACCCCAGTCCTTAAAATAAGAAGGAAATTAATCAAATTAATCTCATTATAAAACATTTCAATTAGTAAAATTTTGGATATTCCTTTTAAGAGTATATTATGTGGCCTGGTGGCTCAATGGGCAGGGTGTCAGGCTGGGATGAGGAGGTCTCCCAATTCAAATCTCAGCCCAATCACCAGGCCTGTGAGTAGTTCTTAACTCATATCAGTCAGTGGAAATTTGAAACACTTCTGGTGTTTTCCAGTGTTAAATGGAGTATGTCCAATTTTTTTGATTAATTTTGTAAATTGTGCACATATTATGTACAGTAAATAGTGATCCCAACAGTTTGTTCATGTTTAACTGAACTCGGGACAATCAAGCAGATGTTGTCACAGTGTGAACCACATAATAATGTAACAGATTACACTCTAGGTTTACCACTATATTCAAGGACAGTCACCTGAACACACACAATTTTGCTTTGTTGCAGAGAAGGTAGTTTTACTATGGCTATAAAGTTGGTATCATGTTCATATTTATTCTGCCATTAAATATTGTTTTTTTTTTTCTCCAAAAGAGATCATTTTAATGTGAAAACAGTTCAGGTTGTGCAAATTTCAGCAAACCAAACTGTCTACAAAAAGAGGAAAAAAAAAAACACACACACACAGGTTGTAGTTGACTTACGACCTATGCGACTTTACGACCACAATTAACGCCCTGTATGTCTGGTGAGTGTTGCCCAGCTGGGCGTATGCGCATACGACAGTTTTTCCCAGCTCCTGGCAACACTAGACTAGCAGTTACGCATGCAAAGCTCAGAGTAAGCTCAGATTTGGTACAGTGCACTTCCTCTCTGTTCATTTTCTGTGTTCACAACTAAGGGATTATCAGAAGGTTTATATGTACTAAGTTCTTAAGTTCTTGCACATTTTCAAGGAGTGGACCCAAACATTGAATGATTTGCAAGGACTGAACGGATGGCACATGATGCGTTTCATCTGTATCGCGAAATGTACGAAGACAGAAAGAAACAAACAGTTCTGACAAAGCTCACCTTGTTAATAAAAAAATAGACTACCCTGAGCGCTGCCCCAGCTGCCATTATTAAACCAACTGTAGTGTACTGTACAGTGTTTTTGCAATTATTTTGCATTATTAAACTAAATGTACTTTAGTATACATTGTTTGACTAAACCTGACGAACGCAGCCCCAGCTGATGACATCAGCAATTATCATTACTGTACACAGTTTAGTATATGTAAGGTGTTTTTTGCATAGCCCCACTTACAACCAGGTCGAGGTTGTAAGTCGACGACGACCTGTATGTGTGTGTGCATATACATATATATTTTTTATGTACTTTAAAACAAGACAAAAAACAGCATCACTAACAAGCTTGCATTACCTTAGGCGACAGTATGGAGAAATACCGCTGTCCAGACTCTCTGACATACAGATAATAGGTATTCCCAGGCTTTTTGACCACATTACAAGCTGCATGGTGAAGATCAGCATCCCTTTTTGCATCTTCTAAAACCTACATTAACAAATGTTCAAACAAAACATTCTGTCACTCATAAGTCACGTGATGTTATCATGCCTGGATAACCACAACTTTTAAACATATCTGGTATAGCATCCCATACCTTTCTTGCTTGTTCTTGCAGGTATCTAATCTGTTCTGCAATGACTGTCAACTTGTTGCAAGCATTGGCTTTGACAAACTCATCTGCCTGTGAAACCAAACATATAAAATCAGAATTGTGCAATTTTACTTATATCCAGAACTCTAAAAATGGCACACACCCACATAACAGTGATATGCTGTCCAATACACAATTTTTTTCCCTTGTATGGTGGCTATATTTTCAGTGACTGTATTTTACACTGTGGCTGTATTTTAATTTGGCTCCTTTAACGTTTTTTATGTGTTTTGTCATATTGACACGTTACTGTGGAATGTATATGAGGCCGATCTCATTTGATGCAGAAAAAAGGCCATACATTAATTTGCTCACAATGGTTGCATTGCTTCAGAAAACTGACTTTTTACAGAATCTGACACAATCATTTTAACATTGATTCTATGTAGACTGATTTATTTGAATTTCTCCTCGGAGAATATTTGTTGACAATATCCATTAAATACATCATGAAAAAGTTCAGCCCTCTGTGACATGTTGGTCAATTTTTTGAACCACACCATAATCAATGGCAATAAAGAAAACATATAGATGCTTTTAGGAGGCTATACAGTCATACTATTGACTGAATCACTTTAATGTACATTAAATGTAGTGGACACTAACCATCCTTTTAAAACACATTGTAAATTGGAATGTGTACCTTTTACCTGCTGTACTTGCTGTGCTAAAACAACAAGGTCCATTGGATCCCCAACTCGATGTGTCTGATATGGGCTCACTAGGTCCAGTCCACTGGGAGCGCTGGTGGACTCCACTAAAGTCACTGTTAAATTTCGTAAAAACAGGACATTCACACAAGACATGCTGACAGCTCGACTGGTTGTGGAACAAAATATACCACATTCCTGATCGAGTCCAATTATACTGTACAACGGACTGAGGAAACTGTTATGCTTCAGGCCCGAATTCCCTACTGCTGGCACAGTAAACCACACATGACGGCTGACCCGCTGAGGGAAAGACCCAAGTCCAATGCTGGGGAAACTAATCGAACTCTTGTCTGGACTCCGGGGATGACGTGAGCGTCCATGCAGCTGACCCGCTACCAGTCTTTGTACTTCTAAACATACTGTGCGACATTTGCAGAATTTCGTCAATGGAAGTAGCCGATCAGCATTAAAGTACATGCTATTGTCAAAATTCAAAATACTGTTTTGCTTTAAAAAAAACAACTGGCGATACACTATATTCAGTTATGAACCGTGCGCATACAAAGTGGTGACTCGAAAAGCAGCCAGAAAAAGACACTGTCATACGAAAATTACCAGTAAGAAATGTTGGGGTAAAATAATGAGGCACCTAACCTGAAGCAATAACGTAAATATCCAAACTATACAAATTCACTCTTCCTAGATCACAGCTTTTCATGTATTTTTCACATTCACGGTACGGTACTTTGAAGCTTACCAGTAGTACTTTTATTAGATTGACTTTGTAAACTAACTGTGTTTTCCATTTTTATATAAACTATCGCGAAGAACAAACTATAACTAAACCAGTTCTCACACGTTTCGGTCTTATGCCCGGTCCTTGTAGAGCTTAGGTGTCAATTTCAGTGCCTGACTATAAATCAGAATTTGACGATAAAATTACCGTTTTTAAACATGCGTAACGATGCACGCTGTTACGAATGCTTTACGTATATTATACGTTAATATCAATAAATACCTTATTTGAATAAATTACAAGGAGTTTAATATAATAAGTTATTTAAATGGAGGTGCCAAAAGTACTGTAGTTATCTACCGTGTGTTGCTATGTGAACTTTGCAACGCCTTCATCATTAAATTGCGGTCATTGCAATAGGACGACTTTGCCTTTGGTATTGCATGATCATAACAGTGATATAATGATACAATTGCCCTTTCAGCATCGTGATAAATAACACTGAGGCATAACCAGCTTTTCATATACGTACAATTTTTCTGTTTGCGTCACAGAACCTATCCTAGATCGACGTGATAAAAATGCGACCGTCACAGTAATATCTTATCTTTTTTTTTTTTTTTTTTAGTAGTAGATATTTATGGCAGTAGAAGTAAACCTCGCACCATTTCAACATTATTTTAATAGCAAAAAATACACACATTCGTTCTAAATTGACAGGTATCAATGTATCTAACGGTACACTTACCATAGACAGTCTTTGCCTTACTACAGCATAACAGCCGTTTTAAGATGTCGCTACAACGTGATGTTGGCCAAAGACATCAAAAATTTCGTTAGGTACAATTCGAGCAACGAAGTACAGTGATTTTACTTAGCACAGAGGAGTTAGAAATTGGAAACAGCTTTAGTTCATTCCAAAACCCGAATATGCTGGAATTGCTTTTGATTGAAATTGTGACCTTTATATAGACGCTACATCTGTCTAGTATTTGCAAGCACAAATGTTTTTATATGTTAAAACTCACTTCTGAGGGGTGTATTTATTAAGTGTAACTTACTTTTTGCCCCCATGTCAAACAGATTAACAGTGCAATTTCTTTCCAAGGTACTATTGATAATACACTGTACTGTATTTACAGTAGTTACCAATGGATTCAAATTCACATTTCCAAACCGTTAAGAACTAATAACACTGGAACTATTAATGAGTGTAACAAGACAGTGTTGCGTCCTTTTTGTGTGCTTTTGCAAAAATAATCTACACATAATGTGTAAATCGGGCACAACGTGTCACATAACCATCTATGCGCCACATGCTGTCTCTGTTCACAAAGAGAAGATGAAGAACAAATGTTAATAACAAAATAATAGCTTTTACTGTCATTGTTTACATATACATCCGTCCACCCACCCATTCTCTGTTCTGCTTATCCAATTCAGGGTCGTGGGAAGCCTGGAGACTATCCCAAGAGGCACAGGCTGCAGAGCAGGGGACACCCTGGGCAGGGTGCATTTACATGTCACAATAAATTTGTTCTATTTAGCCCACCCCCCTGGGGAAGCAGTGGCAGACACACACAGCACTGAGTAGCTAGCACTGAGCATCTTCCTCAAGGACGTACCTGGCAGCTGGGCTGGGATTGAAACTGGGAGACTTCTCCAGCCTAGCCTGGTGCTCTAGCCATTGAGCCACCAGGCCACATAGATTGGTATGCTAGTTTTTGTGTAATATGTTAAAAGAGATGCTAAAACAGAAATGTGAAACTAACCAGTGGGACCATTTTAAAACATGCACAGCAACAGCTACAAAGTCTTCTTATACAGAAAAATAAAAACTGTTATGACAGTAGAAAAAAAATCTTAGGTGGTCCATTGCAAACTGGCTGTCCACCTTTACTTGGTAACATCAGAATTAAATGTGTAGATATTACAGACTGAGGTTAGCAGCACCAGATAATCATAAAATGAGTATGCAGATTGTCAAAACCAAAGGTTGCTTGCTGGGATTAATATGACAGTTCCTGCTGAAATACATTTTAACTTGTAAACTTTACTCATAATGTACATTTTATTAGGATGTTAAATTTCATATTAACAAGTTTGTGAATTAGTTACCGTGAGTCATATTAATGATGAATGTAATAAAATATGTGTTACCTTAATAATAGCGGAGTGGTTTTTAAAAATTATGTCAAAGACCGACAATTTCATTATAGTAAATGAAAAGGAGCAGTGAAAATATGCGACCGTTTATTGTTAACGATTACTACACGCAAGCAATATTTTATTTGTTTCTATTATTATTATTAATTTATTAATTTTTTTGATAATTAAATGTAGTGACCGAAAGATGTCGCAAGTACATTTCAGCTTTCTTCGCACTGACTGGGCTCAGCCTTCGGGGGGAGCAGTTTGGACATTCGTGACGAGCTCAAAGCAGAGTCGCTGCTCCTGTGCATCGAGTCCCTTATGGTGATTCGAGCATCTGTCTATTATGACTCATGTATATCTCCCTAGGGCATAAACATAAATGAAGTGGAACGTCTGTCCAATGTAACTGTTACCAAAAAGTTTTTTTTTTCTTTCCACAACGCATTCGTCGCGATGAAAGCAGATCAAATATCTGGATTGCCTGAAGTGTAGCTAAACAGTTCAACGGTGTGGTTAAAGGGAAAAAATATATATTTTTACACAAACTCATCTGACTGGTATTTTTTCTCACTAATTAGCATAAACTGCAACGATAATGCACAATTAGCCAAAAAAAAAAACAATAAGTTACGTTTTCAACATTGTCACTACTCAAATACTGCATGAAGACTTTTAACGGGTCCTTGGTAACTCCACCCTATAAAATCAGGACGTCTGCAGTCGGGTGGCGATTTACGCTCGTTCTTCTGTGCAGCTTGCAGCTTGGAGCGTAGTGAGGAAAGGCCCCAATTTCCAGGATGTATGGCTACTTAAGCACTGCGATTTTTATATTAAGTTTTGTTCAGTGCTTTTTGGACACATCGGTTAACCCCAGCGCCAGTTTAGAGCCGTATGATTTACTTTTCGACAATGCAGTAGAAGCTTATTACAAAGAAGACTGGATGTCAGTGATCCTGAACATGGAGCGAGCGCTCCGCAATAAGAGAGCTGTCCGACGGGTCCTGGCGTACTGTCGGCTCTCATGCGCCAACCAGACCGCTTTTGGGGAGCCACTTCCAGGACTGGGAATCCCCATACCGGGTACTGGTTTCGTCGAAGACCTTGGCTTTTTCCAGAAAGTTTTAAAACGGGCTGACTGCGTGAATTCGTGCGAAAGCGAAAAGTTGGGACCACCATCAATGTATAAAGTCGGAGAAGAAATGGAGCTCGAATTTCAGAAAAGGACTCCCTATAACTATTTGCAAGTTGCTTACTTCAAGGTGGGCATCGGTCTAAATCTCAGAATATGAGCTCATAAAAGTGGCTCTTACTGTTCATGTTGCTTTTCTTTGCTTTTCAAGCTGCGTGCAGCTGAGGTACAGTATTGTTTTCAGTCAGTCAGTTGTGGATGAATTAGTGCTATTACCCAATATTTTTAAAGAACGCTATTACTGTACTGTGAAACTTTGAGAATGCTGTAAAGCCTGACGGAAAGTTAGTAATGCAACCTAGGGCAATGGTGTTCATTTTCACAAAAATCGGGAATCTAGAGACAATGATATTCCATTTCACCTAGGTGAAAAGTACTGTTTGCAGTAATCTTCATCATGATCATCATCATGACATCCCCGGACCTTAACCAGCTTTACAGGGAACGTTTACACACATTTTTATTGATGTAGTATTAATGTTTACACGAATTTTTATTGATGTAGTATTAAATGTAGATAAAACTATACGCACTGTGAAGCAACTGTATTTAGTAATTAATTTGTGCCTAGGTTATTGAATAATTACGGGTTGTTAAGTAGGATTTTATTAAATAACATTTTTGCTAAATATTTTATTTTTAATGGGTTTTAAACATCGCGCTTCAAGACTGAAACCTAGTGAGTGATAGTGATTGTACAGCCCCGGTGTAAGATTTTGTGCCACGTTGTAGTCTGAAGATGGGCTCTACTGTGACGAAACAGCAGCGTCGCAAACGTGGAAGGGTAATTGCACCTTTTTATTCCACCCTCTTTCTGCATACTTTCTGCTTTCTGTAGATGGAAAACACAATTTCAAAACATGCAGCCACGTATTTATAAAAGGCGGCATACATGAAATTCATATTTTCAACATTTTACTTGTTACAAAGCCACTGAGTAATCTGTTGAACAGTCTGAAAACAGTTTATTCAGATTGCTCCAAGATATTACAGAGAAACGCTATGCAATGTTTAGAAGCTACATGGCAAGTAATTAAATTGATGTTTTTGTGGACGTTTACGATTCTATCTAAAATTTTGATCATAAGAGTAGATATACAGGTCTTCCCTATAATTTTGCTGATTGTTTTTAGTTCAGGACACAGGCAGTTTTTGAATAGCCCATTTGACACCAACCGCATAAGAAAATCAGTTTTTTTTCCCCATTGTGTAACAAATTCTTTTGCTTTCTTTTCACCTGTATCTTGTATTGTACTCAGTATTATACTGAATTTGAGGGATTTTTGTTGCTTACATCCATAAATAAGTAAATAGTTAAACATTCATTGACATGGTATCTGAACTTTTTATTCAAAATCAGTTTTAATATAAAATGTGTATTTTGTAAGAAGTGTTCAGTGAAAGTAAAAATGTATATATACTTAGATTTTGAGACACATTCACTTCCTTAGGACAGTAGTATTATTAAACACCAGCGTGAATATAAAATGTCAGTTGTGAATGCTTTACATTACATGTTAACAATTTTACTGCATGATTGTCTAAACACAGAAAATGTAATTAATTAATGGCCCCAATAACATTCACCTTGACAAGTGGCATGAGAATGAATGAATGAAGGTGATGATTTATTGGTAAAGGATACTAATAAGTCAAAGTTACTGACCACTTATGTATGTCAGGTTTGTACAATATTGGTCAAAGGGTGCCATAAAGGTGTGTAAACCTTGATAATGATGATTCCAAGGGCCCATAACGAAAAAGTCCACAAAATTTAAAACATGACATTTTCATGGGACTCAAAATTTGTAGTGGTGCCCCTGCTTTGGAAGCAGGTAACCCCTGTTTCTGTGCTGTGATTTGTTTTTTCTGTTTTCATTTTATGTCTGCACAAATATTCTATCTTAATCAAGGATAGATTAATAGCTGAGTCAAAATTTAAGTTATAATAATGCTGTGTAATAATATAATGCTAATCATTCCACACTTCCACATACCAATGCTCAACTCAGTTCAGTCAGTCCATGTTTAAAAACACTTAGTGTTTTTGTTGTAACTCACTATGGGTTAGACAGATTTGTGCACCTGAAAGGCTTACTTTTGTACTACTTACCCTTTTTTTTGTTGCCTCAGTGAATAGTTGTGTTGTACTGTGTGTTTGTCCTTATATCCTGAGGTGTTTGCATGTATATGAGAATTTCATTATCTGGTTGCACATGAGAATAAATCTTGATCTTGTGTAAGGTGGTAAAGCCATTGTTCATGCTAATATTATTCCTGCTGAGTTGTAAGGGAATTTTGTGCACTCTTTATTCTGTTCTCATTGGATTTAAAAACACTTTCCAATTATTGTAAGATTGGGAAATGGCCTGGTTAGTCTAAATACCTCAGTTTTTCTCAAGTCTACATGGTAATGCAATATCAGATTTTGAGAGCTGGCTTAATCAGGGTAGAAACAGTTGCCTTTAGTTTAATGCACTGCTGTGTTCCTCCTTTAGATGAACAGACTGGATTAATTCCTTTCCCTGTTTCTCATTCAGATTAACAAATTGAACAAAGCAGTGTCAGCTGCCTACACCTTCTATCTCGCAAACCCCGACCACATGGAAATGAGGCAGAACCTGGAATACTACAGGAAGATGGTCGGTGTCCAAGAGACGGATTTCAGGGACCTGGAAGCCATGCCACATATGGTGAGAACAAATGACATACTGCTGTCAGCAGCCTGTTCTAACACAATGTCTTGTTATTTATCTACCATCCTGGGTCCGACTTGCCATACCTTTGATAGCACACGAAACACAACGTATGTGTTCAGTAATTCACTGACTTTACTGCAAGGTTTTTCCAGTTAAAATGCAGTGCACTACAACAAT
>JABJVR010000103.1:4143609-4188133 GCA_025773905.1 Chitala chitala
AGTGAAACGTGCCACAGCACATCTACTGCCCAAATGCATCAGTGTAATAGTGAAACGTGCCACAGCACATCTACTGCCCAAATGCATCAGTGTAATAGTGAAACGTGCCACAGCACATCTACTGCTCAAATGCATTGATGTAACAGTGAAAATCCACAGCATATCTACCGCCCAAACTCATCGATGTGATAGAGAAGCACGCCGCAGCACATCTACCGCCTAAACGCATCACGGTAACAGTGAAACGTGCCACAGCACATCTACCGCCCAAACACATCGATGTGATACAAATGAGCTGCAGAACATCTACCACCCAACTACAGTGATGTGAGAGCGAAATGAGACACTGCACATTTACCGTCCAACCACAGTGAATGAGCCACAGCAAATCTGCCACACAAATGCTTTGCTGAGCATGTTCCTGGTGCGGTACTGAGCCATTAATTACAGCATCTCAGAAACAAGTGTTCAACCCCAATTTATAATATACATGAAGTATAATTAGGATAATTACTATGACAGTTTCTTTTTTTTTTCATCACACCTGTTGCTGTAACCAGATCGTCATTACTGCTTTGCTAATTAATATTTACCTACAGTGGCTGATGAATCAATAAGACTTTGCGTGCATTGTCCTTAATTCTTTTAAAAAGTAGGCTATTAATGTACTGCATAGATTTAATGTTTACCAGATTTTTACAGATGTTTCTTAACTAATCTGCCATGTTGTGCCAGGAGGATCAATGTACTTAACAGACACCAATAATGTGATAATAATCAGGTAATACCATTCCTGTAAGTGTTCTTTTTCTTACTTTCCAAGTGGAAATGTTAATGTTTATTGCACATGACATGTTATATATATGTCATATATTTAACATAAAAATGTTAATATCAATTTATTATCCACAGTAAAAATGTGTGCTTCGAGTAAGACAAAAAACACTTTAGTACTAAACTGTGGGAGCACCTGTAGCATTTTCTCCTGCACAGCTGGGTAGATGTGTTTCCCTTAATGGTTAATGTCACTTTTGAGATAATAAAACAGACTTACATGAAACTGTCACTAGAGAACAGTGCAAAATGCTATTTTCCCACTATTTCAGGGTCTGAATCTAATTTTAAAGGACCGCTGTGCTAAGGTGTCTTAATGCTCTCATGGCTAAAGTTATAGTCAGTTAAAACCTACAGGCCTAGAACACATGAACAAATAAATTGCTTCCTTTTAAAGAGCATGCATCAAGTACAGCAATGCTTACATAAAACTGGTTTAATGAGATCAGATTCTCTTTGAAGTCACTTGAAAAGTTAATGTTTGATCATGATTGGAAAATGTTCCTAATAACAAGATAACCATACATGTCTGTTTTGTGAATATTAAAATGAAATCAGTGATATGGATCTTTACTCTCTCAGTCTACTACTCTATACTATAAGATACTGCTTACATTCATAGCTTACAAATCTTGTGTAGCTCATATGCTACATGTTTGGGACAGATAGCCTTTCACAGGTCTAAGCAAACAATATGTATAGTAATTTCTAAAAGTCAGCATCACGGTGGTAGCTGGCTGTTTAGTTATCAAGTATCTCAAACTCTGAAAAGTGGTCAGTTCTCTTGTGCTTTTACACAACAGCCATGTGAAATGTTAAAAGATAGCTTTATAAACAAGTTAAACAGCTTTGTGATGACTATAAATTATGATTTGCAACATTAGTATAATGAAGGTCGTTGTAGATATAGAGGTATATTAAGAATTTAAAAAACAGTATAGAAAATAATGAGTGGTGTCATTAGGTCACATAGTCTTTAAGTCAGCAGCCCATTTAGGGACAATTTGTTAGTAAATCTTTGCAAAGTTGCGATCTGATTTTCCTTAGAAAAATATGAATTAAACCGACTTTTAAAACAATCTCCTTGGTTTTTTTTTTCTTCATTTGATTTTAAGCATATAATCTCTAACTCTTTAAATCTAGTACAGAAAAAACAGTTTGCAGTTTAACAATTTCACTGTCAAATGAAAATTTAAGAAAGTAGACCATTTGATTAGGTGCAGTGCAATAGGGTGAATTATGCACACTTTTTTCTTCTTGGGGTGGGCTTGTTGATGAAAGTAACTGTTAACACGTTTCCACGGAGACCCAGCGTGTTCTTTCCTTGGCAGGATTAGGCAGCACACAGCAGGCTGAGGCCTAACTAAATTAATTCCAACTTTTTGGCTTGAAAAGGTGATGGTGAAAATAAAACAGCAGGCTAACAAGACTTGACATGGACTTTTGGTCCAGTTCCTTTGAAAATGGAAGATTCACAGGGTGAATACATCTTACACCTGTATGAGTATCACTCTTGGCTTTTTGCAGCATCACATTGGAGTCCACTGAAAGTTCACTTACAGAGAGCGTTCATGCCTGTGTGCACTGATTACTAAAGACTCCCAAGTGCTTCTCATTTCACTGTTTACCAGTCAAGCCAGTATACCCCAGTAATATAACACAGTCTTCCCTTTCTATCAGGGTGAAGGTATTGATGCTCTGATCATCCCACCATACCCTATCTTCAGAGATATTTTCTTTCCAGTATCTTTTTGCCTGTTTCTTTCCCTTTCCTCAGGAGTATCCTTCATGACAGTAACACCAGTGGGACAACTCTACCTTGTCTATCTGGAGTCCACTCCTGCTTCAGCACACTTTACAGCTTTCGAAGGCACCAACACTGGACTGGGACCTGTGTTTTGGACCTGCC
Organism: Chitala chitala; assembly: GCA_025773905.1. Classification (NCBI taxonomy): domain Eukaryota; kingdom Metazoa; phylum Chordata; class Actinopteri; order Osteoglossiformes; family Notopteridae; genus Chitala; species Chitala chitala. Next base: position 4,146,353 of record JABJVR010000103.1, read on the forward strand.
TCCGTGTCCCTGCCCCAGCAGCATCCTTTCTCTGTTCAGTGTTGACCTTCACTACCACTAGATGAGTGGTCCCTTTCTTGCTTCCATCAATAAACCTCCATTACTTGGACTTGGTAGTTTCCCCTGTTTCGGTTCCAGACCCAGTACTCACAATATGTATAGACTTTGATTTATAAACAGTAAATTAATAAAGACGTCAGTGACACATTAAACATAATTTGCTTTCTGTCTGAAAACGAATAAATAAAAAAAATCTGAAGTAAAGAAGACTGCTGAATAGTTTTAATAGACCTGGAGTTTGACTAGTACTGGTTAAGAATAATCAAAGTATGAAGAGACCTAAAACAGAATGGTTGAGATGAGCTCCAGCAAAGATTTGGGTTTTCAAGTCATTAAAGCCTTTTATTACATCTGAACATAAGTGGGAGCATTTTTTCACCAGTGAAATAGGACATTTAAAGTTATTAAAATGAATTTGAATGCTTTGGCAAAATATGCTTTATTAGACATAAGATTCACAAAGTGAATATATCTTAATGTATTATTAAATTACAAAGATTTCACGATGGCTAAATAGGTAGTTCTGTTGTCTCACTCACGGAAGGTAATGTGCATCAAAGAGACTTCTTAGCTGTGTACGTGTACTTCAGTTTTCTGTTCAAAGAAGTGTTGTTCATATGAACTGTTGGTGACCTGGCTGTACTGCTGTTGTGTGTGTGCATGCATCCATATATGTGCATGTGAATGTGTGCCTCTCAACAAGCTGGCTTTTGCTCTCATTTGTGTCCTGTCATGTGCCTTGTGTCACCTGGGACTGGCTCCAGGCTCCCCATAACGTGGAACCAAATGAAATAGTTTGGAATATTAAATTACCTTTTTTACATTTTCAGACGGGCAGCATGGTGGCGTCATGGTTAGCACTGTCGCCTCACACCTCCAGGCCTGGGTTTTGATTCCCGCCTTGGGTTTGTGTGCGTGGCCCATAGTGTGTCTATGTGTGCGCGTGCCCTTCAGTGGGTTGGCACCCCACCCTGAGTGTCCCCTGCCTTGTGCCCTATGTGTTTTGGCATGGGCTCCAGGCTTCCCTGTGACCCTCACCAGGAATAAGCAGTATAGAAGATGACTGACTGATATTTTCAGACTTTATTTTGTACACAATGTGAAGACCTCAAGCAATTAAACAGATTTTTAGTGACATTTTAATTTGAGGTTATACAATATGCCTCTAGGGCTTAATGCCAGTGACATGAAGGTCACTTTCATTTTGGAAAATAAAAGGCTTGCTGTACTCTTCCATCTAAAGGTCAATCAGAGAAACATCTGGTGGATGGACATTTTATTTCAAAATCTTAGATCTGGTTTCAGATCTGCTGATTGAAGAGCAATCGTGACAGCAGTGTCATACATTAGGGCTGCATTAAACTTCAGAACTTCAGATGACTGAGATGGAATTGCAAAGACAAGAGTTTTCCTTAAACTTCTGGAATTTTTTTATGGAGGTTTGTCTTAGGAACTGAGAGAATTTTAAAACTCTGGAAACACCCTTATCTGGGCGTTTAGAGGAACTGCAACACTTGCATGTATGTAGTACATGCAGTTTGTTTGTAGCCATTCCTCACATGCACTTACACGATGTATTACATTAAGACACCAAAATGAATTCAACAGACCTCTTACAGTCTATATAAAGACTTTGGTGTATGAGATTTCTGGTTCACTGACATTACAGAAAAAACAAGTCAAAAGTAAAAAAAAATTAAAATTCACATATTTTTCTTTTAGAAAAATAACAATAAAAAAATCAATTTAAAATCTTTCAAATTCCCATTAAAATTTTTCTTCTCTGCCAAATTCTAAAACTTTAAAAAACTCATGTATGGACCAACATGCATTTCATTGTGACTGTGGTCATAGTATTTTGTACAAAGACATACCAGACTTCGTACATGTGCACTTTATACAAATATTTTTCTCATTATTCATCTCACTGAACTATCAGTATATACATTTCAACTCCCACTTGTCATTCTCTACAGTTTAAATCTTAAAGTTTATATGTTAAATATTCTAATTACAACATTATAGTAACTGCGGTAAATATATGGAATACACAAACTCTATTTGAACCACAAGAGAAAAATAACATCAATCTTACATTTAATGCAAAATAAAGGCCACAATGCCTGTGGTACGATGAACTACATTGTGTGGTTAACCAAAATAGCAGTAATTAAGGAGAACGATTCAAAAGGAAGAATTCATTAAAGCATGTGTTTACAGTAGACCTCAGTCTAGCACGCCATGTGAAAAATACAAACTTTACAGCCCCATGTGTGAAACTAGCCAAAACCTAACAGCTCTGGAACGATGAGATGTAGCGTAAATTGTACACAGAATTGACGCGCGGGCCGTCACGCGCACGCACTCATTAAGGTACTTAACCTCGCTGCGCTTAGTGGACAAATAGAGCTGAAAGCCTAGAGTCCACACAAAGGGTTTGGGAGTGGGCGTTGTTTATCCATTGACTTTGGTTTGCTGATTGTCTGCTCAGAAGAATGCCCCGCTTTCTTTAGAGCCGAGCTCCACAGCCTAATAATGGATTAGCACTGCACATTCCCTTCCTAATCGGGCCGTTTCGAGCCTCTGTGTGCGGCTCGGCTGCCTGCCCTCAGCCCGCGCACTTCTCCGAGTGTCCCGGTGGAGGCGCCTTCATGTCAGTAATCTCCATGCACGGCTGCCCCTGACCTGCGCCAGGTGGGAGTACTCTGAGGGACGTGCCCCCTGCTCCGGCTCACTGCTTTTCCAGCTACAATGGAGCCATCCGGCCCAGACGACACAAATGAGCACCTCCCTTATGCTCTTTCAGAGCCTGTAGCCGTCAAGTGTCCTCGGATTTCTTGGAAACGAAGGCAGAGCAAGCACTTAACTTGCACGCTATAGTTTGGTTCCTCTATTGGAGAGCGCCCTGCTGGCCCTGCTACGCCATTGGCCTTTACTTCCATGTAGAGAATAGAGGCTAATTACTGGACGCTAATAGGGGCACACAACCACGGGAAACAAAAGCTCTTGCTTTCCCATGTCTGAACACGTAGAGCAGGTCCCATCTCTGGGAGGTCTTGTCTGTGCATTCCAGTCTTGTCCTGTTAGCTGGAAACATGACTTCATGTCTTTGATCATATCAGCTGACTTTTAAGCTGAACTTAGTGCTGGAAACTAAAACAGAAGAATGGGCTGACAGAGTGAGCTGCTCTCTGAAAAACAAAGTACAGCCACAGGAAAAGTGGTGACAGTCTGACCAGGATACATGGCACACAAATTATGCCAAAATTAATAGTATCAGTAAATAGGTTACGATGTTGACAACTCAGTATTGGTGTACAACAAAGTGACAGTGATCTGTTGTAGTTAAGATGATATTTTACTACATAAACTTTGAATCAGACCAGTGATGATGTAATAACTATCTTTGCAATAAAAGTCAACAGAGCTGTGAAACAGTATGTGAGATTTACGATTTACACTTATGAACATTATTATATTACATAAAGCTCATATTGACCTTTAATTATCGGTAGGCTAGATAACATTTATTTATTCAAAGTGAATTAAGAGTGCTCTGATTTTATGAGATCTCAGGTTTGTCTCGTTCAGTTCACACAGATGTGGGTAGTAGACTCACATAGTCATGGCCTTGTGCCATTTTAATTCATCCAGGAGCAAAAGGTTCATTCTGAGTGCACTGTCCAGTGAACATATCTCAAATGTACACTCTGTGTGTGTGTGTGTGTGTGTGTGTGTGTGTGTGTTTGTACGTCTCACTGATGCTGGCCCTGACACTGAATCTCCCCCATGGCAGGAATAGGATTTGCCATCTGTATCACAGCGTTATACATTGCCTTCTACTACAACACCATCATGGCCTGGGCCTGTGTGAGCATGGGTAAGTGATGTCTGTCTAAGAGATAGAAAATGTAAATAATTATCCATAAGATACCCTCTCAAAAATTCCCATTGGAGGACCTCTTCACATGCCCATGGGCACCTTCCTGTGACATGATGCTCTTCTTCATTTTTACAAGCTACTGAAACTCCTCCCCCCAATTCCCACAGCGAAGAATGCATTAATGGCATCTTCGGAGTCTTTCAGTCTACACAACTCTTCAGACAAGTAATGCCTTAAGTATGATTTGTAATATCTTATTATGGGAAACCAGAGTTCCATTTGAGGTCTGAGGTTTCAAGTCATGCAACAGTTAAATGTGTTGCCCTTCTGCTCATCAAGTTAAAAACAGTTCACACTATAACTGATTAAATCCCATATATGTCATGGACCAGGGAAACATTGTGTTGTATCATTTTGACTGCAATTTTGTCTGGTTTCTGCTCTGTTATGAAGGTTTGTAATGTTGCACAGTGAAAGTGGATGCGTCTCTGCAATGTATTCAGCAGGCTCCACCAATTCATATTTTATGGGCATTTCTTTGGAGGTGAATTGTGGAGGTTTCCATGGCAATCTCAAGGCCTTCGATTTCTTGGCCTTAAATTTCCCGCACACAGCAGAGAGGTTGTCAGCATACGACAAGTCCTTTCAAGCAAGCATCGCAGGGGCTGATTTACGCTTGTTTGTTTAGGTTCTTTGCATATATTGCTCGACACAGATTCAAATTTAAATCAACTTTTGATAGATTGGACAGCAACACCCTGACACTCCAAAACAACACTGAAGGAAGGCTTATTTGGCATGCCAAATTATTCTACATACTGCTGAATATTTATTAAAATAAAATGCAACAGACTCCTTTTGTGGTGTGGTTTGACTTCACTGGTGATCTTTACCAGCCTAAGCACCTAATTATTCTAATGCCTGGAATTCTCAGTGGGCGTCCCTTTAGCTTCCCTGCTAGCCAATCAGCAGTCACTTTTCCACTCCTTTTGCATTCTGCAGTTGTTGGGTCTGTCAAAGCTTTTTTTGTTCCTAAGAGAAGTTTTTATTGCCGTTCAGCCCCTTGAACACCATCCAGACCCAGTGGAGTGTGACAGGAACGCTATGCAGCCTCTGTCCAGCTCTCTCCCCAATCCCGACGGCCGCTGCAGCCACTAAGAAAGTGACTTTCAGAATCGACAGGCGGCCTCCAGGTACAGGTCATCTTAAAGGCGCACGGCAGCCTGTTCGGCATCCCAGCTCCGCGGTCAGTGAGGGATCACCCTCCTCCCCCTGGTCCTGTTGAATCGCCAGGAAGAAAAGGCAGACTCCAAATGACAGAGTGGGCTGTGGACTCAGGAGACACAAAGACGGACTTGCAGTTGACTGAACAGGCAGCGCGAGGAGCGAGATAGCCCATTCTGTTGTGGCTGTGGTTCTGCTGTTAGCTGTGTGAGGTCTGGGATTTAGGAGGAGAAAGCACGGCTTTGGAAGTATAAAACCCTTTTGTGTGGCGGTTTGCTTACTTGCTATCCAAGGTGAGGACTTCTTTCTTGTCTGAAGACTTCTGGAGGGTTTTCTTTTTTTGGGATTAGGCTTTGAGTACTTTAAACACTATAGCCTTTAAGGACAGCCAGAAGAAGGAGAAGATCAAGAACCTATCTGGCCCTAAGCTTGAAGAGAAATGGCTAACTCTGGATTCCAGCTTCTTGGGTACTTCTTAGCGCTAGGTGGGTGGATTGGCATCATCTCAACCACGGCCTTGCCACAGTGGAAGCAGTCGTCTTATGCCGGGGATGCCATCATCACAGCCGTAGGGCTCTATGAGGGCCTTTGGATGTCCTGTGCCTCCCAGAGCACTGGGCAGGTGCAGTGCAAGGTCTTCGATTCCATGCTCTCATTAGATGGTGAGTTTAAGTGTGACTATTAGCTGTCTGGTCTAGTCAACATATCACAATAAAACACACATTTACATTCACATGTTTGGTGGATATATTTGTTGTTTCATACACAGACGTACAAATGTCATAACTGAATACTTACTGAAAAAATCTTGGGCATCTTTCTCAAGGCAACATTAACCATCTGTTTTTCATGAAGTGTGAATTGGGGGTGTTTCATGAAAGTGAATCAGTATTTTTATTTACCTTTTGTTGAAAGTAGTGTTATCTGAATTCACTTTCCTGCATAGGCTGTTGTGCTACTTCTAATGCATAACAAGAGTAAATGCCCGTACAGTTTATTTATTTAAGCAAACAGTATGTTTCTTTTATATTCCTCTTCATTTAATATCATTAATGATATTGCAATTATGTAAAAAAAAATCTATTTAAAATTTAAATGCTGAGGGATGCTGGCAGAGAAAAATCAGATTACGATATGATGTAAAAACAGACCTTAAATTAAATAACTGCAACTAACAATTGTTTAAAAAAAACAAAACAAAATAAGTTAAAGTTCTGGCTTCCTTTAAAAACGTAAGTGGTGATGCATTTACAAAATTTTATTTTGAAAACTACTTGAAATCAAATGCCGTGTTAATTGGATCGTTGGTGTTTAATGGATTTATCCCAGAAAATGCACTTGTCAAATACTTGATGTTTTATGTTTAGCTATTTGAAAATATTATTGTGGGCTACATGGTAAGAACTGAGATTGTTTTCTTGTCATCAGTGTAATAAATACGGCTTATTGTCCTCCCTATAAGAAGCAGTTGTTATGAGAAGAAAAGGCCAGTGTTGGGTCAGCCACCAAAGACATTTCCACAATGTGAAATCTATTTTCCCACACAATGTGAAAACATTGTTTGTGCCTTCAGTGCTACAGAGCCTGTGGCCAGTTGCTTACCAAAGGCGTTAATCTGAAAGTATTTAGCATCACATACTTTTGTAAACAAAACTAATCTGCAGTGCAAAATACTGTAGTTACGGCACTGTACTCTTTCCCTCACCATATTTTTGTATTAAAAGTTCATTATTAGCTAATGCTACTGGACATTTAGCATGAACTGTTCAAATTACAAGTCACAATTAAAGCAGAAGAGAAAATGACAAAAATTTTAAGCAAAATGTACACTGGCAGAAATTACAAAGAAATGAGTCACTGATAGCTTCTAGTAGTTTAGACATTTTATACAGTTTTTCTGCTTGGGCATGGTCTATACCTGCTACTTACAGTTAACTAAGAAAAAACTTACAGTATATTATCACAGTATTACTATTGTAAAAGGAAATTACGGAAATGAAAAATCAGTTAAACTACAGCTTCTTGGAACAACAAATCAATTGCATGAAGCTGTTTTCCCATCTGATAAGCCTTCAGTTCAAATATAAATGAGGAGTCCACTGGAATAGTCCCAGTGGGGGATATGGAGCTGTTAAAGATTATTGTATCTTTTTTTTTAATCCAGGGATCTCAGTTTCAACCATATAACTCACAATAGTTTGGTAACATTCATATCATGGCACAATGCTGTACATTCTAATAAAAAGTTACAAGTGTTCCCATCTTAACAATTTTTCCTGTGGACTCCTCAAACAAATTCTGGATGACCTGTGTTTTAATAAGTCTATTGCTTTACACTAAAGCTGCCAAGGTGGAGACCTGTCACAGGAAGCACAACAGAAGTACAGATAAAGTGTGGTAGTTGGTTGGCTGTGTGTGTGTGTGTGTGTGTGTGTGATGTGCATTTGTTCTGAGGAGTGTTTTGGCTGGAATTCCTCCCCACAGAGAGTGGTGAACCATGCCTCCTTGATCATGCCCCCTCCACCCCCGCACCCACACCAGCCCTTTGCTGTTGTTACCCCCAGTTAGATCATCAGTGCTTCCCCATGTGCGTTACCAGGGGCCGTCCCATAATCCACCATTGTTTCCTCTCCAAGCCATCGTGCCTTTTCACGAGGAATTAATGTTATGTCTCTGCCAGCTGTAGTTAACACACTCTGCCTCACTATTACCTTTGTAATGAGCGGCACACACTCAGCTGTGCTCGCAAGTTCAAAGACACGTTGAAAGGGCGACATTTTTTACCCTGCAACACTGGCATAAATGAACAGATATGTGCAGATATATAAAAAGTGTTATCTAAACACAACTATTTTAGCTTTTGTATTTAATAGCTAAAATAATACAATACTTACATTTGATTACTCATTTTTATTGACCATCTTTGCCGGCGTTATATAGCCATACAAACTCGTTTCCCTAATTATGCTTATTCATTTCCCAGTTGGCTGCTAAAATATTTACCAGTGAACACATTACCAATGTGAAGAAACATCGCCAAAAGATCTTAGATTGCTAGTAGTGAGAAAATGAGAATAAGGCATGAATGAGTGAGCTACAGCAGGCAGAAGAAAAGGCTGAGTGAGCCAGAGGGAGCTTCACAATGAACATTGTCCAGGAGGGGCACAATAAGCACCTTATTGAAGTGTGGCTCCCTGCACCACTGCCTTCCTGCCTGGAGAGCCCCTTTTGACTTGTGCCAGGCACCACCAGTGCTGGCATCCAGATGAAGATTGTGGAATATGGCTGCTCCTTTGCTCAGGACCACACAGGAGCGTCACTTTGATATGCCTTGTCCTCACACACATGCCCGCACACAACTGACCACACGAAGCTATGTATGGGAGATGAGGAAGGTGAGCAGTTTGCTGAAAACAGAAACAGCCTTTCTTAATTTTTTTATAAGTTGTTAAACACTGCTTCAAAGAGACATTACATAAATCACATCAAAGATGTGTATTTGAACTGCTTTTTTGTTAGTCTTTGATATTTCATTTTTATGACTGCAATATATAACCTTGTGTCACAACTTAAAGTAGCTCTGTTGTTGCCTTTCTTGTCTTGAAAGGTGTTACAGTGAGACCAGTGGCTTTCACAAAAACATCAGCGACATTGTTACAGTATTTTCTGCAGTTACGTCACATTAAATATGTACACTCTTCAGTTTCATGTTTATATCAGCTTTCACTGTATTCACACCATTAAACTTTTCTGTAATATTGGAAATGGAGTGAATAACTGCATAGGAACAATGAGAGCCCATCTCAGATCAAACTGAAGAAGCTGAGGACAATCTGTCTTTGTGAAGGCATCACACTAACACCCTCTGTGACGTGTGTAAAGTGTCCCTCCCACGGAGCAGCGTGCTCTCTGCTGCCCATGTGGGTTACACATGGAATTCAGAGGCGCTCGCGCCGCAGGGCCGCAGCAGTTCAGCAGGCACCCTCGGTCCACTCTGTAATCACCATTCGTCCTTCTCACGTCTTCCTAGCTGCTGCCGAAGCTTGCCTTGCTCTGTTCCCATTCCCTCGCAGTGCACATCCAGACATGCCGAGCCCTCATGGTGGTCTCCGTGCTCATGGGTTTCATCGCCATCATCGTCAGTGTGGTGGGCATGAAGTGCACCCGGGTGGGGGACAACAACCCCCTGACCAAGAGCCGCATCGCCGTCTCCGGCGGCGTCCTCTTCCTGCTCGCTGGTGAGGCCCCTTCCCACCTTGTCACATTTTAAACTAGGCCTCTGGGTACCTTCAGCCACATCTGTGGCTGGTCATCACTTTGTGAGCTGCAGTGTTGAAGCACAGCTAAAGGGTTCACTAATGGGAATGGCCATCTGTTGATGATATGTGGCTCAGCTGTGTCAGGTGACACATTTTTTGTGTGGCTTTACTTATTTTAAGTCTTCATTTGTATTCTACTTTCTAATCTAGTAGAGAATGGGCAGTCAGTGTAAACTGGTATTTTGTTAAGATTATATTTTCTCATATAGTTTAGGCCAGTCAAATAGAAATATGGAAGCTTGATGGTAGACCTGAACATTATGGTCTTTCAGTGGGCATCTCTACCCTGTAGGTCTGTGTACAGTGGTGTCTGTCTCCTGGTACGCCACACAAGTCTCCTATCAGTTCTTCAACCCCAACACACCTGTAAATGCCAGGTAAGTTTCACTGTGCTCATCTCACAGTGTGTATGTGATTTAATTACTGTCTGTGCTGTAGTACTACATTATATTCCAAAGGTAGAAAAGATTTTAAAAAGCACAGCATTGTTTCAGAGGTAATAATGGCATATTTCAGACAAAAATGCTTTCACGTGGTGCATTTCCTTATATTCATCTTTGTAAAAATTATTACAGATGATAAATTGATTTTTAGGGTATGTTTGTAAATGCATAAATTAAATACAAAAGTCTGTATAAATGGCCGATACTAGTTGTGCAGCAAATATTAATATTAGAGATGTAGAGAGCTTGTGTATTGCATTTAAATTACCACACAACATTAATTATCTCCAACTGTCTTGCAGGTACGAGTTTGGCTCCGCCCTGTTTGTGGGCTGGGCAGCGGCCAGCCTGACCATGCTTGGGGGTTCTTTCCTCTGCTGTTCCTGCCCCAATGAAGAGAGAAGAGGGCAGCAGTACTACCGGCAGTCGCAGCCTTCCACAGCCAGGGAGTACGTGTAATAAATCCACTCTAGCACTCGCTCCAGGCAGACAGAGAGCAGAGCAGAGGGTGGTGGCCGCCATAGTTCCTTGCCTGTAGTATGATGATCACCCCCATTTAACCTCTCTCTTCTGCACTGGACCCACACACATCAGTTAGAAATCTCTCACAGAACACAAATCACACAGGAAGAAACAGGCACCCTAAGGTAAGAAATAAACACAAAGCCAGAGCACGACCAACAAACTTTAGAGAGACTGAAAAAACTGAAAACCCAACAGACAAGCAAAAGTAAAAATGTTTGGTGTGCAGACTAATTTAATGCAGTTTATTTTTTAAGCCCTATACCTAATGCCATTTACCCAGCTGGACAATTCACACTGGATCTCTTATTGTGTTAAATTTAAATTTTTGTGTCCAATTTTGGCTAAAAAGAATGAATGAACATTAAAGAGCATTAAACATGCCTGGAATTAAAGTAAGCCCTTTGTGTATTTCAAAAATGTTATAGGAAACTAGTCATATTGCAATGGGATCTCAATGAGGATTTCTTAATAAAGGAATTATTGTGACTATACAGTCACAATAATACCTAGAGTAGGAGCCTTTCAGTTTAAGAGTTGTTGAACCATACTCACCCCTCTCTACCTCCTTACTGTTAGAGGGTATTAAACTGCACAGCGGAGAGATGAGGTGGAAATGATACTGTAATGTCAGGCAAAGAAACAGGCCCATGTCCTCAAATAGACAGCTTTGAAATATAAGGGAGACTTCATTTTTCAAGAGCATAGTCACACATTTTCAAGATATACAGCATACTATTCAGTTTGACAATATATTCTAAAACAAAGATATGCATGAATTATTACAAAATAAATCAAACTTTATTCAATTAGTCTAATGAATTTCACAGTTAGGAGGCATATCGTTATTTTAGTTACATGGGAAATTGCTGTATACAGTAGATAAAAGGAAAAGTGTTTTAAAGGAAAAATCCCTTAATGGAATTAGCAAAGAGTATAAAAATTGGGAAAAAGGCATCATGAATAAATCAATAGAATTAATGAAAAAAATGACATGGGTTCAAAACGTATTAAAAAATATATATTTTTACAGAGTCTGTTTTGAGTACTTTAACCTTTTAATAGCTTGACCATTAGTTCTGAGTTGGTCTAAGCCTCTTTGACAGTGAGATTTTTATTGTCAGTCATGGAGTTAAGATGTAACTAGAACATAAATTATCCATCTGAAACATTTGCTGAATCTTGAGTCTGAAAGTCAAAGCAAAGGGTGGATGCAAACCACACACCCTAAATCACACTGAATTACAAGACACTCATGCAAGGAACCAAAAACAAAAACATGTTAATTTGTTCAGTGTGTGAGATGTAGCAAACAAAAGACACAACCTCAAAAACACAACACAATCTGGGATACTTAGGCAATATCTAGTTTACAACTACTTTGTGTAAATTAGCATTGTGTATTGAATGTAATTGCTGAAGTGAAACCCTCATCCTTGCTTCTAAATGGTAGTTTATTATTTTTAAAAGTTTGTAGAGAAATAACCTGAACCACGAATTAATAACAGTTAATAATATATAAAATGCTAACTGTACATTGCTTTCATTGTAATATAAACTCTGCTTGCTTGCTTCAAAATCAGTATTAAAGTATAAAACACAAGCTGCAATTGAGTAGAGCTTTCCTGTCTGATCTCTGCGACGCAAAATCAACCAGATAACAGTAACCCTTCTGTTGACGTAGACTTAAATTAGTATGTTAGTAAAGCTACGCATATCATCAAGTTTTCAAAACTAATGCCATGATGCATCTCTGTTCATGCGGTGAATGTTAACACAGCAGAGAACACTGCAAACTGCACTGTTGCCAAAAAACATTCAAAGGGATTAGACCACTTTTCAAAATGTACTTGACTCCCTGGATTCTACAACATGCTCGGACCGATTTGTGTCTGTTTGGAAGCAGCCTTCGCCCTTATTATATTTTTATTTTGCTGTCACACTTAGGATGTTTATCACCTGGAAAAGTGGTGATGTCATGCTGTCATGGGGTTTTAAACCTAAACTGTTGTTTTTGAAATAAGCTATTTTTTTTTAAAGGTTTGAATGTATAATGCCAAAATATAAATTTGGACTTATTTTGAGTAAGATAAAATACACTCATGAAAGCATAAAAATGTTTTAGAAGTTCATTTATTTTCAGCTTTATAAAGTTCATTTTAACAGATTTGTAGATAATTGTAGCGATATACGTATAAATTAATACAAGGCATGAGATGTCGTCCTTGGATATATTGTTTATGAGCGTTATACACTTATTTCGTAATTGTATCAAATGTATGGAAACTGACTGAAAATAATGTATGAATTTTTAAAAAAAGCTAAAACAAAAAATGTATTCATTACCCTATATAAAACTGAAAAGGTAGAATAACATAATGGTGTCTTAAAGAAATGGCGCATGACACAAATTTAAATTATTTCCTTTGTAAAATGCTATATATTTTTGCAACAGTAAATCCAGTGTGCAATGCAAGTACACACTGGTAACAGTGCAGCAAAAACGTTTGCAAAGAGTTAAGCAGATTGGATTTTGGATCTGGTCAGCCACCTCATTTCAGATGCCACCCCATTCTTCATGGCAGTTCTGTAGGCATTGGAGAAAGTAATGAGGCTTAACCATTAACTTTTAACAGTGCTTTTGTTTAGTCTGTTTTCCTTTCCTCTGAACAACTCTCATTATCCACTTGCTTTCACTAAAAAAAAAACAACAAATGAACAAATGAAATCTGTGAAGTCTGTTTATGTGTTTCCTCTTGTCTAATTCTGTTTCCTGACTGTTTTCTCTTTCTAATTCAGGGCTGAATTGTTGAGTGAAACTAGTTTCCCTGACTGACCACCCCTGCCTTTTTTCGAAGATTATCCAAGTTCTGCTCCCTGTTTCCATTTCCTTGTTCCTTCCTAGATTTAAAATTTTGACACTTATCACATCAACACGGCATATATTGCATTCTGTAAATATGTGTTTTACAAGCCTCTGGTTTTAACTGACAAAATTTAAATCCTAATGTCCTCAGGGTTACCCCCCTCCCCAGTTTTTTTCTGTTTGACCTTGTGAGAATGGACACTTCAGCTGACTACATTGTCTTACTGTTATACACCTTGTTCAGACATGAGTACGTACGGAAACTGTTACAGACGCTGTCACTGTGGCATTCGAAGTTTTTGTAACAATTTCATTTCCAATGCTGCAGTTTGGGGAATTGAGAGAGCTTTGCTTTTTTTTTTTTTTGTTTTGTGTTTTTTTCCTGAAAAAAAACAACTGTGCATTTACTTAAACATGTTTTTTCTCTTCTTTTAAATTGCAGACCAAATGTAAAAACTTCTCCACCAGAGAAGGGGGAGCAGTACTTGTAGTAGGGGACAGTGGGCAGCTTCGCTGGTCATGAGCTCTTTAAATATTGCAGCAGACAAGACATTCCCTCTAGAAAAATATAGCATAACTACAATTACTATCTCTACAGACCTCAGCAATGTGGAATGTATTCTTCAAATAAAACACATTTACCAAAAATCTGTTTTATATGCTTATCCATAAATCTCCTGCACCCACTTTATTGTAAATTAGGTGTACGATCTCTTCAACAATTTAGCTAAAAGGTTTATGAACTACAACAAAATCAGTTTGACTAGTGCCAGAACAGAGGAGCAAAATTAAAAACGGCGGTTATGTGAAAAGTGTGGCAGTACGTTTTTGGTATCATCGCTAAGTTTGAAATCAAATAACCACAGCACAATGTGGCATAGTAAGCAAGCTTAGGAACCCCTTTTAATATAAAATATATTAAATACAACATACTCACAAAAATATTCAATAAATAAATAAAAGCATGTTGCATTATTACATTGATTTTGTATAACTAAAATATTTACTTAAGTGAAATCTTAACTGTAGTAATTTTGTAAGTTAAAAAAATCCTTTGTGAACAGTACCACTATTTTTCCATGAATCAGGCATACCTTTTGCCATTTAGGCACTCAACGTGCATACTCGTAGGTATTCTAGTAAATGTCACGGATACTCTAGTAAATGCGTCTGAAGAAAGTAAGACATTGACCTGAGCAGAGCAGTGAAAAGCAGAAATGCACTGGGAAAGTGAAATATTGTTTAAAGAGATTTGTCTTTAAAGAGCTTATGTGCTAGATGATAATGGACATGTCATTTCACATACAACAAGAGAGATTAGAGATTAAAAGGTCTGAAACAAATAAATGTTTTAAATTCCATATGAAATAAAAAAAAAAATAAATAAATAAATATTTCTATGGAGATCAGACTAAGGGTAAGAAAAAAAGCACAACTTGAATTTCATCCATGGGGAACAGTTAAAACTACGGGGAGTTGGTCAAGGATGCAATTATTAATAACAGTAGTTACCATTTTTTATTTTACTTTTTAAAGAACACTGCCTTACACAATACTATGATTTAATCCATCTGTGGAATATGTACATTTGTGATTTTTCTTCAGTACAGCTAATATATACGTAAAACTGTGATTCCATTTTTGATTCATTTTTGAAGGTGTCTAGTATTTCAGCTGTGTATACATATTAATAAAGACACCCACTTTCAACATTTAAGATTTTGTTGAATACCTTCAGTGTTTCTTTTTTCTTTTCTTTTCTTTTCTTTTCACCTAAGATTTATTTAGCCCATCTGTTCTCTTGATGTAATAATACCAAAGTGGTATAATTATAAAATCTGGACTGAACATGAACATGTTCTCAGGTCTTCTCTTTCTTTTGTCATTCCCATTGCGTGGAACTACATTTTCTTTGTTCCGTATTCAATTCAATATCTCTCTTTTGAAATTCAAATGTACTGTAATATTAACCACACTTCAATTAAATACCTATTAACAAAGGAAGTATAACTAACACACTAATCAGTACTAGACAGTTCATTGCAATTGCTGTGATTTAGTTAAAGATAGAAGTCATTCAAGTCATTTAAATAGGCATTCAGTGTCAATAGGGGTGTGTAAGAAAGCAAGTCAACGTGTGTAAAATACAATAATAAGTGAAGATACAGTTTTTTTTACTTTTAAATGGAATTTATCCCCAGTTTCAATTGACTTTGTATTTTCTGAAATGTGTTTGATCTTGAATTTGCAATTAAAGCTGTTTGAAAAGAACTAGTGTGAATATGAATCTAACATTATTCCTTGCGATAAAATTTAATTAAATAATGTAACGGTTGACTTGTAATGCTTGTATTATTTTCCAGCATACATTCACTACAATTTTGTTTTTGCTTCACATGGTGGAATTTTCAGTAAAATTAACAAATATACAGTTTGCACACAAATGTACACATGCGACTTCCTCAAACACGGAAAAAAGAAACCTCTCAAAACTACCCTTATTGTATTTTGTGTTCAGAATAAGCAGTAGGTGAATCTTTAAGTCAAGGTCCCATCAGCTGTTAAATGTTTCACATCCAGCCCCTATGTGCCCCCTGCGATATAAGGGGGCTGATAGTCCTCATCAAGTGTGTCTGGTAGGCAGCCTACAAAGAATCGTACTCCAGAGTTTCACGATCTCTTTCCACAGCAGCATGGCAACATGGCAATGTTCTCTAACATACACGTGAAACACGCATCATAGTTGGAATCACAGCGGAAAGCCAAATGCTTTCCTAACTCCCACATTTCAACTGTTACAATGGTGAAAGTTGGATTTCTCTAAATGATAAGAAAAACATATCAGGGGAAATTACTAAACTGCTGGAACTCCGCTAAAAATGAATGTATGTGATAATAACAGCACATACTCAAACATTCAAAAGTAGAAAACTACATGCAACATCAATGTACGAGTAATATAGAGTAGCGGAGGACGCATTTGGGACAATACAAGTAAAGCTCCTGTGAAATACAAAGAAACATTGTTGACCTAAAGTTAGAGACTGCTAATTGTACCAAGCGTGACAAGGCTGCTACCATTCTGGGTACCGCGGCAACGTGGACATCCACCCAACAACGCACAGCCGTTGCTGATTTAGTGACAGTTTGTATTTCGACTGTTGCTTGGCTCTGTGCTCAGTGTTGATTGGCCTCTCGGTAAACCCAGTCTTGGCAATCTACTTCAATGTCTGCCTGGTTATTTTGAAAAGTACTTGTCAACTCATGGTTTTCCAGTATTGGCTTAATGTCTTTGTCAATGTTAGTGAATCTCAGCTCTTGACAGACATTGGTTGTGGAGTTTTTAAGTAGCATTAGTTATAACAATATGGTACACCCACGTACAACTGGCAATAAATATTACAGTATCTCAATTACGTTAGGGCTACAGGAACTGTTATCAGCACAATACGTTATAGTTCCTGAGAACTATAATTAAATAACACAGGTAAGATATTGTATTAAATACATACATTTAATGTGAAGGCCTTGAATCTAACTTTTAATGATCTTAACTGGTGATGAGCATAATACAATAAAAAAATACGAAAGCCTGTTTTTGGTGTGAACAAATCACGCCAAGAGATTAAATGAAGAATAAAGTCTGTCTGTGCAATGGAAAGAAGCCTAGTGTGGGGAACATGGTGTTCAAACAGTGACTCAGAATGTCTAGGGCAGCCAGTGAGCCATTACAACCTCTGACCAAACATCTTCCAGCACCTACAAACACTCAAAGCCATGAAATGCCCAGTACTATTTGACGGAACATTAGCCCCATGCCTGGAGCAATGCCGACTGGCTCACACAATAGCATCATTTGAAGTAATGCCATCATTGTGATGGAAAGGAACTCATGCTCAGACATTTAAAGTATGGACAAACGTCATTAAAATGCCCCAAAATAGGCTCAAGAAAAAGCAGGAGTTAAATATTTGAGGACTCAGTCTGTGACTTGAATTATTCATAGACAAGATCCCAGTCTCACGCATTCATCTTGTTCCATCCTGCCAGAGTGTCTCAATTTTTTTTTCTGTCGAAAATCCCTCCAGTTTTACATCTCCCTCGTCATACGTAGGTCAAGTGAGCTGGTTTTCTACCGGAAAACCTTCATGTAGCACCTAAACATGAGTCCTGCCTGCTCGAAGTGGAGGTAAATCTGATTGTATTTAATACTTTTGCTTGTTTGTAGAAATGCATACCAGAATGATTTGACAGGAAGCATTGTCTACATAGGATTCAGATTCTAGAAATGCATTTAAGTAAGAAGACACTAGTATTATTTTTTGTTAGTGAAGACTTAAATTTAACATGAACCACCAATTCATGTAAATGTAGGTGTGCCTTATCTGAAAGACAGCAATTTTTAAACTGTTGTTGCATATTAGCATTAATTCTATTTCTCTTCTATTGCATGTGTCAATAAAAAAGTATCTTTAATATTTATTTTAGATATGTAATGTAGTACTTGCTCTTGCATCAAGACATCTTGTTTCACTTTGAATATTAGACTTATTTTAACAATAAAAATAATATTATTTTTTCACTACATGGTGTTTCAGTGGTTAAGCTAGGGTTTACTGGACTTGAACCAGATGGTTGTTAATGAAAGGAGGAAAAGGCATCACTTACAGAACAGTTGTGCAACAGATTTCACGTTATTAAATCCAGCTAATATTGTAAAGTCATTATAAGGGATGACATTGGCAAAATAACAATTATGATCATTTTGCTGTGATATTAAATTTTAAATGTGTCTTTATAATTACCTAGATGTGATGAATAACTTTATAACTATAAGAATATGCCTTTTGCTTAATGTATATTTTTTATTTTTTTTTTACTGTTGTACAAATAAGATTTTTAGATTAAAAGTAGCCAAAAATGATATTACAAGTCCAGTAATGTTTTAATTAATCTGTAAATCAACACCCATATTGTATAAACTGTTACATGTTTATTTGTTGAATGTAAAGCAACAAATGGATTAACCTGGAATCAGTTATATTGTATTTGAAAAGTTATTTGCAATCGGATGAAAAACGATTGCGTGTGATGAGTAATGAGAGTGAACAGTAGTTATGAGACGTTTGACAAAAGCACTTTATGCTTGGAGTCCTCCAGAGTTTAGAATGATCGTGGTTCTTCAGTTCATGGCCTTCTGCCTGGCTCTCGTGTCCACACTCTTCCTCATTGTGGCCACATGGACCGACTGCTGGATGGTCAACGCCGATGATGACCTGGAGGTAACACTAGCCGGCCTCTCAGAAGTGCAGAAATGATTAATTTTACTAAATAAGGTATCTGTGGAACATGATATGTACTCACCTTGTTGGGAGTTACACATCAACTACACTGGCTTGCTTTACTGCAATCATTTTAATTGGTACTCAGTTTTACCAGTTAATTGTTTATTAAGGCAATTTACACGAATATATGAACCGAGCGGATGTCTTTAACCATCTTGAAAGATGTGACTTTAAATTGGAAAACTGTCATATGTCACATGTGTACAACTCACTGCATGGTACATGTTCCGTTTGGCTACACTACTTTGCTTTAAATGAATAACCCAGTTGCAAAGAAGCAGCAAAAACTCATGTGTCTGTGCAGGTCAGTCAAAAGTGCAGAGGCCTGTGGTGGGAGTGTGTGACCAACACACAGGACGGAATCCGCACATGTGACCAGTACGAGACCATACTGGCAGAACACCCATGTAAGTCCTGCCCTCGCTCTGTGTGTTCAGTATCATTGGGTGTAACATGCTGAAACACTGAACCTAGCATGAACATGTGTAAAGCAAGATCACATTGAAACACAGCTTATCTACTTTCCCTAGACACATTAACAGACATTGAGGTTAGTAATTTTAATGTGTTTTCTGCACGTATACAGCAGTTTTATAAAAACAAGTATATACTGTATTCTCAAAAGTGCTATTATATAAATTCAAAGCAGAAATTCATATGCATTTAAATTTAAGCTCATATTTTCAATTTTCTTGTCTGTCTTTGGTATGTCTGTCATAAATATTTTTTAGAATAAAATGAGAATTTATGAGCTTCCTTTGTGCTTTATATAATTTCCATTTTGTACCCCATCATATTACATACTTGCAAGACTGTTATATTTATTAGACTGTTTGCCTGCAATTTACCTTTACTTTCAGATACTCCTTTTTATAACACCAGTGATTTATGGTAAATGAAGATTATACATCAGAGAAAGCCAGGGGGACCCACATTCGTAAATATCAGAACACAGGAATTTCACTTTGATAAGATGAACACAATGATTGTCAGGGGGCCAACAGATATAAATTATTTGGATAATAATATTGAGATCCAGCACAAAACTAGTAATCTGATATATTTTGGGCCCAGAAACAAATGAACTGAAAACTGGTATAGCAAATGAATTTCATGTGAGTGAACTGTTCTAATCTTACCAGATCTAACAGCCTGTGATTGTACAGCATATCATTTACTGCACTTACACTGACAATAAGTTACTGCACCAGCTTGACACAAATGGGGCATGTGGACCCACCTCCATAAGGAAGCTATTTGTTCCGTTTGTCAGAATTGTGTATTATTATTACTTTTTTTTTCTTCAAGTTAACACATTAAAAACTCCGAAGACAGTCATATGAGTGCTCCAAAATTAAGCAGAGCAACAACAGGTTATATAAGTATCTTCTCCCCTTGATTTTATAATTACAGGAATCTGACTCATTGCCATGAAAAAATTCTTGTAAGCAACTCTGCAGCAAACATGCGAAACCCACTTTATCCTCGTGGTCTGTCTGGTGAAAGCTCTCACCAGTGGTTCTACATACTTTTCTGCGCACTGACCCTCAGAAGGAGCCTTCACCCCCCCCACCCCCACACACACACACAAATAAAGCATCTGCTTCAGTGCCTGGCTCCTGCTGCTCAGTAATTGCAAAAGTAACATTTTTGCACAGCAGTTTGGCAAATATTTCAGTCATTCACTGAAGACCTTAAATGGTAATTCATAACAAGCTTTCCATGAAAACCTGCATGTTCAGAGGCCTAAATCTGACTCTATATAAACAGGTCATTGTGTGTCTGACACAGTGGTCCACTACTGCTTAATACAAATAGTCCCATCAGTTACACTATAAAGGCCAGTGCCATCAACAGTACACTAGACTACACTAGTCAACACTAAACTAGACAGTGTGTCATTTTAAAATTAAGAAACCAACGTGCAATGTACAAAACAGAGTGCTGTATATAAATGTTTAAAATTATTTAATAAAAGTGATTATAATTCATATTGAGACAAAATTATTCTTTCAAATTTTTATTAAACTTAATGAAATACATAACAGTTACATCAATTTTCTACACACACAAACAGTGCATAAACTGTATGTAAACAGGTAACATATATTGACAATCAGAAATCACTTAAAGATTATAAAGTGCTATTGTTGTGTCACAGTTACTAAGGGTTGTGAGACTGCTTTCTCCCGTGGTGTGCCTTTTGTGGTCTCTTGCAGTGAAGATAGTGCTGACTCGTGCTCTGATGATCACAGCCGACATCCTTGCCAGCTTCGCGCTCATCATCCTCGTGTTGGGACTGGATGTCATCAAACTGCTAAAGGAAGAGCCCCATATCAAGCTCAGGATATGCTACTTTGCAGGCTTCATATTCGGCCTGGGAGGTACGGCGTTAGGAGACCCACGCAACTGAACACGGAAGTAAAAATATAACACATCGCTGCCGTGTGTCAAAAGTGCAGACGCAAACTTTTGCAAATGCGTTCACAGAGAAACACAAGAATGCTACCCTCTATTTAAATTAACTGCGTAAAAAATGATTTATGTTCACCCCCAACTGTTAACCCCTGCTTTTTAATCGATGTGTTTCTAAATATATTGCAGGCGACATTATTTATTGCGTGGAATACAAATGCATAACATGTAACCGTCGTGCACTGCATGTTTGCACAATTTTATCATCTCTCTGAAATTAAGCTGAGGAGTGAGCAGCGTTAAGGCTGACCTCCATTGGGAACGAGGCGAGCAGCGCGCGAGGCTGCGAGCTCGTGAGTTTACCAGGCCGCGCGCTCTGCTCTGCCTTCTCCAGGCGTACCGGGGATGATCGGCTCCGTGTGGTACGCCGTGGACGTGTACGTGGAGAGAGCAACCCTTGTGCTCAAGAACGTCTACCTGGGGATGCACTACGAGTTCGGCTGGTCCTGTTGGCTCGGAATGGCTGGTTCCACAGGCTGTTTCCTCACCACTATCGTGTTAACGTGCTGCCTGTACATTTTTAGAGGTATGTAGCTATTTAGCTAAAGCCCTGAAAGTACAACTTAAACGTATCTTTATATATTATAAAAATATAATTATAACAAAATTATATTTTATTATATATTTTTATACATTGTATTATAATAAAAAAATATATGCCTATATAAGATGCATTAAAGTTGTACTTTACACACACACACACACACACACACACACACACAAACAAACAAACAAAGAATGAACAGACGTGGAAAAAAAGCATTACCCAATACAGAACGTGGTTTCAAACCAAGAATCTATCAGCTATGTTTTAATTACCTGGGGGAGACCTGTGTAACTTCTGTTTCCTCTTTCACTTTGCTGACTGGATTGTTTCACTGGTGTAACTTAAAATGGGATTCAGAATTAAAAAGCAATTTAAAATGAAATATTAAAAACTGAAATCATCATTAGGTTAAGCCATTACTAACTCCTGATCCTGAGGATAAAATATATTTGCCAGCCAGTTTATGATGTTATTTAATGCCTTCAAGCAATTAAAGGCAGATGTAAAATTGCTTGAATCCATTGCTTATTAATAGCTACAAAGAAGCAGTGTGGAAGCAAACAACTCAAGGCTATTTATAATCATTTACTGAACATGTTCTTGGCATATTTTTAAGATAAATACTTCGGTTCTGCCCCAGACTCCTCTTTTACACACCACCTGCCTGGATTAGGACGTAACAACGTCAGTTGAATCTTACTTGCAAAAGTAAACGGATGCGGTTTTCACATTTGTAGGGTTGTGTGGAAAGCATGACAGTTCAGCGTTTGTGTGAGTTTTGAGGCTGGAGAAGGTGTGGTGCGGCAGCTCTCGTGGATGTCTGGAACCCAGGACTGGGCTGAGCTGCACTGTGGGTCCTGTCACAGTCAGCACTGTCCTGTGCTGCCCTTCACCCAGCGAAAAGGCATGTCCAGTCCTGTCCTGTCCTGTCCAGTCCTGTCCAGTCCAGTCCTATCCGCTCTTGTTCATCGAGTACATGGCCGAGATACCAAGGCTGAGACGTGTGCAGCCAAGCCAACCAGGAATAAGAAAACACACTTTTAAAGCACAGTGTTTAGGCTTTCTTCAGTGCACTGCTTTCTTTAAGTGAGGAGGTAAAGTGCCTTTCCTTGGGGGAGCTCAAGTAACCTACACTTTGAAAAAGAGTGGAGTGAGAATAGTTTATAGTTTTTTGCAGCTGCTTTTACCGTATTAGTGTTTAGTAATTTTGTGGAGGTTCTCAGACAAACTTGTCCTCTTATCCTCACCGCTGGTCAGGAGTTTGGGCTGATGATCAAATTAAAGGACTGTAGATGTAAGCATGTGAAAACTTGTGCTTTGAAACAGGGAGATGGTGGGGTTTGACCCAACAGAAATCTGGAGAGGAACCACCGCTGCTTATTATTGCAAGGAGCTGGACCAGGTGGTATAGGCACCCAATTGAGATCTCCACTTGGAGAGCTTCCTTTGGAAGGTCTTCATGCATTTTCCACTGAGGAGACAGCAGGGTTACAGGACTTCCTGAAGAAATTATGTTAGCTGCCTTGTAGTGTCCCTTGAGTCTTTCAAAAAGAATGGAAATTCACTATTTGAAGAATGGAACAATACTTTTGTCTTATCCTTCTGTGCTAGCAAAACATAAACCTTTAATTTAAAATCAGAGTTGTTTGAACATTTTCATCTTGGAGTAATTCCAAGAAATAAACTGAATAAAGTTAAATTATGTGTAGTAAAATTAATCACAGTTGTTGACATAAACAAAGCCTGGCAAAAACGTGACATTGAGGGGTTAAAAGTGTACATGTTGTAGTACAAAGTAATTTTGTGTTTAGATACACTCAAGCTGAGTACAATTAGAATAAAACAAGTGTTGAAATTTTTTCACCCGAATGAATGACGGATTGTTAAACGACCATTATCCTTCTGTAATTATTACAAATACAAAAATTAAAATGACCATTATTATACTAAAATTATATAAGGTATAACAATACCATTGTAATCCAGCACACAGTGCTGAAATTAAAGTGTTACAAGCTGATAATTATCACTACAGCTTATAATACTACTGTGACTGTACTAACAGATGGCTGATCTTGGCAGGCTATCTTAAGCCAGTAAAAGGACAAAGGTGCTCTTTGTAGCCTTGGCCGTTTTGTGTACACACACTGTCATCACTGCTTCTGCAAGTAAACAGCGGTTTTTCCAAAACAATACTCTGGTGTGAAATAAAATTCAAGTCCAATTATAATACGACAGTAGGTGCCACAGTCTGAAAACATGAACTCAGTAGTCAGTATTTTTAACTCAGTGGAGCTTATGAAAACTGTTTTGAGGATATGTCAAGGTATCTTAGCATTACATCTGGGACCAAGAATACTTTCTAGCTGAGTTCTCTGTAGGTGTCTTTTCTCCATTGTGTGACAGCAACCTGTACAGTGCATGCCAACAGCTGATTACATTTCCACATAAAGGCTTGTATATAAAGTATTTCAAGGCAGTAGCTAAGCTGTGTATGAAGTAATGATGCAGTTATTATGTCTCCGTCTTCCACCAGATGCTAGATCATCACAGTACAACAGGTCTATATACCAGTTTGGAAGAACAGCAGCGGGGAAGAAGTATGCGATGGATTCTAGAGTGTAGCAGCGCCTGTCGTGAGACCAGCACACGTCGACGAGGCTGCCGCGAACATCGACCATGACAAGAAGCAGCCTGGTGCCTCTCCCAGTCCTGTGATTATGTAAAGGAGTGAGCTAACCTGAGTGTGTGCTGTGGTGGTAACAGCAGGACTTCACCAGCAACATTTCTGTCATCCCAATGTCACTTAAGGGCTGAAGATGAACACTGTATTAACAAACCTTCCTTCTTCATTAGTAAATATTTAGTGGGGTGTGTGTGTGTGTGCCAGTTAGACAGAACATAGACAGGAGAGCGGAGATTCATTTGAAATGGTGTATTTTATTAACATTTTAGATTATATCTAATGTGTAGCCCAGTCTGGCCCATAGTCCATAAAAGGTGAAAAGACAATTTATCACCAAGACAAAAGTTTTCTTCATGTAATTTGTACCAAGTCATGTAATCTTAGTGAAAGATTGATGATTAATTAATATTGCACTAATATAGGGAAATAACCCATCAATCAAATAAAGAATAATAACATTTTTCATGTCTTATTCTATATAGCCTTTTTGACAATTCTGAACAATTCTTAGATCATTCCATTTTTGGATGTTTGTATATTAATGTAAAGGAGAGTTACATAAACAAAACATGCCTCTATTTGGCTCTTATGTTTGAGTAAAATTTATTTTACATCCATGTATGTTTTCAGTTGCAATATAAAAATATTTCTAGCCTAATCAAACATTTTTTCTCTTAGATATACATGTGGTGCAATGAAATATTTGAATGTCAAGATTATTTATTGTATATAGGTAACCTCCAAACTGACAAAAATAACATTTTCAAATATGATTTGTACATACACATCAGTTTTTATAACACATTGCATAATGCGTCTTATTTCCTTAACTAAAAATTAATAATAATTGTGGGAGAATATCTATATACTATGTTGCATATATAGTTAGATATGGTAATTCTCGTGATAGTTAATAAAAGAGGAAAATTTTGTTTTTTGTATATGTTGCAGTTTTACAATTTACTTTTTTGCAGGTGACAAATATTATGACAACAGCTTTGTCAGATTCCTGGTTCCACGTGGTGATGGTAAGAAAGTGTGAACTTGTTATGTGAGGAAAATCACATCTTATGCAGAAAGTCAGCACTGGCATGAACTGCACTTGTTCCATCAACTTGTGCAGCAAGAATATTTGGTCAGTCTTGTTCAAAAGCCGCTTTTACTTTGGCGGACACTATAACCATGTCAGGGGCACCCAGCGGTTCACCTATGAAACTGCACTGTGATCTAGGTGTTTCTTCTTTTAACTAAGATAATTTCCTTATGCAAGTCAATGAGCGAATGATGTTGGTTATGCTGTCCTCTTTTGTCTTGTTTTGTTGTTTGTGAGGTGTACTGTATTAGCATGAAGGGAACTTTGTACAACAGACATTACATGTGTACTGTGTTATTTAAATATGCTACCAAATGAGCTGAGCTTCAATAAAATATTGTCAAGACTATGTTATTTGTCATTGCAGTTCTGAAACTGATTTCCTCAAATGCACATTATGTGCTGATTTTTACTTGCAACATCTCAGTTCAACGTTGCTCTTATTTCGGATGTATTATTGAATTATGAGCTGGCCCCTGTTCACAGGTATGTTTTGTCATAGCTTTGTACTTGTTCAGCTGTATGAGCACAACTGCTCTGTGGAGCTGCAGACCTTTGAATCCCCCCTCTGTCTTTACCTTCACGAGTGAGATGTTTCATCATGAGCACAGTGAGTCCTGAGGAAGAAACACAGGCCACGCCTCCAGCTGCAAACCAGTAGGAGTATCCTAATTTGTATGTCACTCCAGGAATGCCCAAGGACACCTTCGAGGGAACGTCACTTTCACAACGATGTTTCAAAATGATCTGGTGACAGGCCAACTGGAGCAGAAATATAGATACTAATCTATAACATTTAGATTGCATTGTACGCACCTCCTGTCTGTACTTGATGAAAGTCTCAGCCCCATACAGAAGCAGTCCTCCTGCTCCGGACATACCTGTTGGAGACCTCAGGCTTATTGACAGCCTATTTAACTGTAATGCAATGAAAGCAATGACATTGTTATATTTAGGAACGTATTCCTCAGACAACCACCTCCAAAGAGGAAGACAGTCGCGGAGCTCCGGATTAGTCTTGCCTTACGGTTGTGCCTGTCACTGAGCAACTTTGTGCATTTCATTCCAATGATCATTATCAAAGTTGCCAAGATGCACACAGCACATGTGATGATTATCAACACTCTGGCTGCAAGCATGTCAACTGCAAAAAGACGAGGATGGACAAATTTAATGGAAGATCTAAGTTTGCAGATCCTGTACTAAAGGCTTAAATCTATGCATAGCAATGAAGGATTTGTTTCATTAAATTGCTTTCAGTGTTTTGATGTAATCTCTCTCATATCTTGTGTCTGCTCCTGTTCTGTTACCATGACAATGGAAACCAAGGGGGACAATGAGGCAGTAACAGAGGCTGCTCACCAGGGAGATCACCAGGAAAGGAGGAAGGAACATCACAGGTCCAGATATTAGTCATGTGGTCCAGGAGACACTCGCTCCACAGGCCCCGGCATCTGGAGCTCAGCCCCACTGATGCGTACTGGTCATTAGCACCCTGCTGGAGACTCGGCAAAGCAATCAAATGGTGATATTCATAGTCAGGGGCATCATACAAAAAAAAAAAATGAACAAATAAAATAAAAATTAGGGGTTGCAGTGTCCCTGTAACATTCTGATGACTGTATCTCACAACAGAGTATCCTAGTGTAACCTGTCTAACCAGCGTCTTGTCACTGCGTGATATGATGATATAACAAATCAGTTACTGTGTACTAAGTGAACAAAATGTGTTCAGGTAATTATGATGGTTTAATTTACAGTAGGACAAAATGGTAATTTGAATTAATTAGAGAAAAATAAACCTTTTATTACATCATTGCAAACTTTTAATATTAAATTCATACAGATTTGAGAGTTTGAATAGAAGAGTTCATAGGAGTGACCAATGAACAATTAATGACGTGTAGGATATGGTTTATAAAAAGTAGGTCAAAACAATCTGAAATTTCCCTTACAAATTGAAGGAAAATAGAATTTAAAAAGAGTGCAGCGAAGGGTGCATTCTTCCTATGCGCAGTATGTATTTGTCACACCTCCATCCAACCACACATCCCTTCTTTCTCACAAACTGAACTGGACTGACTTGTGTCTTGTTAGCAGAGCCTTTAAGATGTTGCTTCTGTTTCTTTGTGAAGTATTATTGTTGTTGTTCATGATGATGATGATGATGATGATGAGTACTGAGCATCTGAATTCCCCTGTGCCTCTTCTGATCGTTCTTGCTGGCCTCCTGTCCCATTCTAACCTTGTGCCTCTGTGCCTTGTATTTCCTGTGTAGGTTTTCTGACTGACTGTCTGGTTTGGATCATCGACCTTTTAACCTGTTTCACACATTCACAACCTTTGGACTACAGTCTTAGTTTTGCAATGCTGAAGGGTCTACAAGAAATCCATATTGCTTTGCATCTTGGCTCAGCCTCTCTTGTTTGGTGATTGATAGTGACAGTGTAGCTACATAGGGCTCCTATGTCAGCAGGAGGGCCCCCAAGAGAGCCTATTTATTTTTTTTGGGGGGGGGGGCAACCCCAATGTAAAATATTTCCCAGGGTCCTGGGATGTTCATTCACAAACTGTTACCTAGAACTAAATACTATATGGACTTGTTAGTTTTGTTCATTGGAATAACTCTGACCCCTGCTGTACTTGCAAAGTAGTGCAGTCTTACAGCAGATAGAACGTACACGGTAGGGTTACTTTATCATACTGCAGAACGTGTCAAAGTCTGATACAAAACACAGCACATCATGGATGACTTTTCCTGTAGATCATCACTTAGACAGTCAAAATCATTGTGATTTTCCAACAACAAAGAAGAACAGCTTCATTGCATTTGAACATGTTTCACTGTAATTGTAGGAACAAACTCGAACCAGCTTAGTATAACTGACTTACCTTCCAGCAGTCTGTTTCACTGGCAAAGATTAAGAGTGCAATTCCTGTCAGTCCCAAAACCAATCCCAGGACTTCCCTGACGGTGTCGTTCATTACTGTCGTGATCTTTGTTAGTGTTGTTTCTTCAAGGAAAAGGTTGCTTTTTAAATACTTGATCTAAAAACCAGCCAGAGAGCTGTATTTCTTCATGAACATGATTTGCTTCAAAAATATCTCCCGATTTTCATTAAAAAATCTTTTAGTAATGAGATTTACTTGAAAAATCACAACAGTCAAAAACTGTAATTCCCTTAAGTGGTGTTCATTTCACCATCAATGAAAATGATGTTAAAAATGTATATATAGTTCAAAAGGAGACATGTTTTAATTACATTTGCTGTAAACAAAATCTAAAGTTTATTATAGTAAATTCTTACCTTGGGCTGTATACTGGTTGTACAGAGTTGTCTGATTTTTAAATGCTTTGTTTAATTATTAACTTTTAAATTATTATTACTACATTTAACACCTGCATGCAGAAGAACGGCACCCTTTTTCTAAAAGCAACTGGACAGCCCACTGTTCATTCTGTTAGCTTTTGTAGAAAATGTCAGCCAAAGTGCAAAGGACTCACTGAAATTGTACCGCTTGCTCTTTAACAATTTAGTAACGTATTTAGTGGGCATGGCTAATGCTGTACATACACAATATGAAATATAACATTAAAGTTTTCATTTGTAACATTCTAGCATTGTTAAATAAGTATACATACAACAAATGCGGGGTAATTTCTCTCCACCAACATCATTGCTTTAAATCTCAAAGTCACAATTTCTGCAAGAACACATTTCATTAGCAGCACACTAATAACACACTTGTACCCAGCATCCCCCTGGTCAAAAATATATAATTATAGTCAGGAAATACAAAATTTGACATATATAAGTTTTACATTATCTCCACCAGCATTCATAAAATTATCAAGCATTTAAAAAAATAATATATTTATATATATATTTTTTTATTAGGACTTTACCCAAAAAATGTTCTTGTACCATCTGACTAAAAATTAGTTTTTTTTAATCCAAATACCTTCATTGCTACCATGCTGTAATCCGGTACTGACATTTTAAAAGGGTCTTAAAAATCTACTTGGAGTTAACTTATAAAGTCTACATCTGAAACAATGTTCAAAGAATAAATTACATTTCTTTAAAATAAGATTGACCAATATTTATTCAGTATGAAATATAATTATTTATTGTTATAAAAACTGGTAAAAAATTGTTATCTGTGACATCGTACAGGATAAACAACCATGTAATGCATAACTGGATGGGTTTATATTTTTGACAGTATCACCTGGAACAAGGCATGTGACTATTGCAGCATCTCAGCATTAGTTTTTTTTTTTATTATAAATAAATTAAATTTTAAATGTTTTGGCTTTCACATATGTATTTCCTTGAGTTGCTACAGAACATTAAAAGAACCATGGGGACCAAACCAATACGTAATTGTTTTATATACTACAAAAAAATGGGTATTCAAAATCCTATGACTTTTCTTATGTGAATGTTTGTACAATAAAGGAAGTCAGAAAGAAAAAAAATTGGAACTCCCAAATCTGAAATCTGTAAAATGGCATGAACATACTAGTCTGTAGCCTAAAACATAGTAACCATATTGTAGAAAGTCATGGCATCAGAATGAGTACAAAAACTAGGAACAACAACAACAACACAATTCTACTGAACACAATGACGCAAAAGCCAAGGGGATTAACACTGGGAAAACAAGGGCACAAGAAACTAGCAAATGAATAGCAAGCTAACACAAACTAAACTGCCAGACATGACCTCAACAACAGGCAACACCACAGTGAAAACTCTAGTGCTGAACAGGACATAGAGAACAGCTCAGATTCGCCCTCTACAACATCAGGAAGATCAGATCACTGCAACTCACTCCTGGCTGGTCTCCCAGCCTTTGTGACTCAGCCTCTGCAGAGAATTCAGAATGCTCATTTCATCTCCCTTCATTGTATTCTGGTCCAGGCTCAGATCAAATACAAGACCCTGATGCTTACCTTCAAGTCCATCAACAGAACTGCTCCCAGCATCCTGAATCAAGGCCTACATCCCCTCCCATGCTCTATGGTTCACTAATGGAAAGAGACTGGAATGAAGAGACAAGGTGTAAATGAGGAGGTGTGGCCACGCAGCAAGCGTAGGCAAACCATGATATGGAAGGAGATGGGCTTTTAAGCTACAATATTCCTGTTGTAAAAATCGTTATTTAATTCCTAGTTATGCATTATCTGTAACACACACACACACACACACA
Source organism: Chitala chitala (assembly GCA_025773905.1). Taxonomy (NCBI): domain Eukaryota; kingdom Metazoa; phylum Chordata; class Actinopteri; order Osteoglossiformes; family Notopteridae; genus Chitala; species Chitala chitala. The sequence continues at coordinate 4,177,033 of JABJVR010000103.1, forward strand.
CACACACACACACACACGTATTTCTCAGTGTGTGATGATTTTATGAATTTTAAGGGATTCACTATAGCCTATGATGGTCTGTCTCTTCAGTACACCATCAATAGCTGACCAATTTTACCTAGACCTAGATTTTTTTATTAGCTGCCTAACTAATAAGGTTGATTGTCACATGAGCAAATACAAGTAAACCAGGTGTGTATGTGTAAACCAAAGTGCTAATTTAAATTTTTTATTTAAATCAACTCACCTTTGAGGGCCAGACAAACAGATCTGTCACAGTAATGTTACTGAGATTTATATGTATGTTATATGACCATTGAGGTAAATGTAGGATAAAGTTTATTTATAAAATCAAAATTAAACATAAACACATATTTAGATTAATGTTTTTTTTCCCCTATGGGCTGCTCCCCATTAGGTGGTCACCACAGCATCCACTTAACAATCTGCATGTTGAGTTGGCATAGGCTTTTAACAGCGCAAGCTCTTCCTGACACAACCCTCACATTTTTCCCAGGTTGAAGATCACCATTTGTTGGAATTCAGAGTTACAAGGCAACAGCACTAACCCCAGGGCCACCGTGCCATGCCAAAATTTACAAATAATGTATCAGAAAAAAAATTATCTGTGGTCAGAAATTTTAATTTGAGAATATTTCACTTTTTTGACAGTTTTCAGAAGACTACCGATAAAGCATAACATCATGACAACTATGTAGATTGTAAACTATCTGTCAATTTTCAAATAATACTAATAACAAGTACTAAAATACAAAAAAATACAAGCTATTCAAGTGGAAGAACATTAACTGAAATTTCAAAACCATGGTAAGTAAACATGAAGAATTTGCTTGATCAAAATATCATTGTAATTACCTTCCATCTGCTCACTGGACATGGCAATTGCCAAATAAATCTTACAAAATTATGAGTAACTTTCTAGAAATGCCATGCCTGTCATGTGTCAAGCCCCCCATGCAACAACACCACCTCCCTCCAGCCTGGACAATGATGTAGCACAACTGTTCTCTGCTCTGTAAAAGTCTCTCCACCTACTTATTCCCTGGTTCCCTTTGTGAGGTATTTTGTGGTGTTTGTTTTGATTGCATAGCCGCTTAGTAGTCCTGTACACCATTTTTCAGCTCCAGCCTCCTGCTACCTTACCCTGTCCTTCATCCTTACTGATCCTCTTGTTTTTCCCATTTGTAGTAATTTGCTGAGCCACCCCTGGGCATAGACCCGGGCAAAGACTGTCTAGGCAAATGCTAGGGGCACTGTCCATCCATAGGGGTGCCCTGAGGATCAAGCAAACATTGTGCTGTTATGTGGGGGAGGTGCAAAAGGGATCTTGCCTAAGACACCAGGTAACCCAGGGCTGTTACTAAGTAATTGGCTCAGACCCACCCAGATTATTTGACCCACGCCTGTACACCTGCATTCAACACTGCTAACTTTGTCCAACACATTTGTGTCTGGAAAGCCCCAATAAACCCTTTTTGCTCTGCTGCTGGATTCACTTGTTGTGTGTTTATTTGTGTGTGTGTGTGTGTGTGTGTGTGTGTGTGTGTGTGTGTGTGTTAGTGTTGCGTCATGTAAGGTAAGGAATACTCCTTTGATTTAGAGAAATCTCAGATCAGAGTGAACATCCTAGGATTAAATCTCTCCTGCTGTGTGAATCCCAGGTTTCATTCGTCTCTCAGCTAAGACTGCTGGGAGTAAACACTGCACACCGTACAGATGCGGTGGGAAGTTTCTAATGTTGTTTGGTATTTGGATCAGCTCCTGTATACAAGCAGGGGCTAAAGCTTGTTTTTCACAGACCTTTGGAGCACCTCTTGCCCCATTTAGGCTCAAAGGGCAATGCTGACCCCTGTGTACTACAGGAACAAACTAAAAAAAAACACTATTTTAAATATTTTATCAATTATGGTACATGATTCATGGTGTTGCAAGAAATTACTAGAAAATGTGCCACATATGAATAGTCCAAGAGGTTTTTCACACATTTGCCAGTCACCAGTGCAAAAGTACACCAGCAGATGGCTCTATGTATCCTGTGTTTAACAATGAGATCAGAGGCTTAAAGTCTCTTTTTAACTTGATTTTTTTTACATTTCCTCTGAAAACAAAAGAGTTCATTGGGTCAGGGAGTTAACATTTATTTTCCTTTTTTTTCTTGTGAAAAACGTACAGTAGATATTACATGTACAGCATCACCTGACTGTTCTTGCAAAGTGAGTTTTGAAAGTCACTCTGAGACTGAAATTCTTGTCTACGGGGCCACTCAGAAACCTGCTGGAAGTGACAGAAAGCACTTGAATATGTTTATACGGCAAGAAAGGCTATTTGTCTTCCTCCTACCATCTTTACACAAAGGTCTGGTTGTAATTCCACAGATGTCATTGTCACCAACAGATTCAAGAATAAAAAAAGAAATCAGATTTTGTCATCCATGTGAGATAATACATTATATATTTGTTTTTGTTTAAATTATTGAAAAATATACCTCAATTCCTCCAACTGTGAGAATAAAAAAAAAAGAACAGAAACATTATCTGAGGGTATTTTAATATTGATATATGACAACACTGTTTCTGTTAGATTATGTAGTGGGAAAAAGACAAAATTTTAGCAGTTCAAATACTTCTCCCTGTGGGGGGTTGGTGCCCTGGGTGTCCCCTGCCCTGCACCCTATGTGCTCTGGGATGGGCTCCAGGCTTCCCCGTGACCCTCACCAGGACTAAGCGGTTAAGAAAATGACTGACTGACTGACAAATACTTCTACAACTGATTAGGAAAATGCTATCAGTGTGAGATATGTTGCTTGTGCATGTAAATAGAGAGGAAAAGCTTTTAAAGTAACTAGGCAAAATAAATTAGGAGCAGCAACATTTATGAATGCATTACAACAAATATTTCAAAGGAATTTTATTATTTGCATAATAGAGATGCATAACAGAGGCAACCTGACCCAGTGTGACCACAAAGATCTGGCCTTAGTCAACTATCAGACTGCAACACATGACTCTCAAAAAATACTATAAAGTGAGCAGGATAGATTTTAAATGAATAACACAGTTGGTTATGTTGATATTGATGGTCCTGGCCGTGTTACATCTTACCATTTCTTGTCTGTTGCGAGGCATGCATGAAGTCTTTCAGAACTTCTGATGGTGTTCAGAGAAGACCAGGCACCAAATAGTCCCCAGAAAAGAGCAGGGTCAAGATCAAAAAGAATGTATTTCATTTCTACATTGCCTGGATGACACAGGAAGATGGCTGAACATAATACAAATTACAATGCTGGGTAAGTAAAGTAAGGAAAAATATTAATAAGATGTGACATTGTTACTCTGAATTCCACAGAGAGTAAATTACAAACTAAGGCGGTTCACATACAGCAGAGGACCACGTGACCAAACAAACACATTAACGATTGTCTGGGTCTGTTCTCCACTCTGAACTTTTTTTCTGCAGGATAACAAGGCCCATTTAAACCCCAGATTTAAGGGAGGGTGTGTCCTAAATCCCAGAACAGATTAGATGGATTGTTCAGAAAAAAAAAAAACAATTAAATAAACGCTGTAGCCATGTGTACCCGTAACAGATCCTGCGGCAATGTAACAGCATCTTGAGAGTAAAATAAGGAGAAGCACACAAACACAGATCACTGCTGGCCCAAGATTGCTCACAGATCTTATAGTATTTGTAATGTATTGTATTGACATACAGGAACAAAAATAAGAAAATCTGGAAAAGAGAGTGTGACACAAAAATCCTCACGTATTTTATCGGAAAGAAATTCTTTGCAACGTCATTCTATACAACCTTATTTTTGTGATGGGACAGGATGTAAAATGCTAATTAAAAAAAAAAATCACCGATCTGTATGTTCAAAGAACAGAAGTGTCATCTCAGTAGTTACCAGTGACAAGTTCAGAAGTCAACTTGTATCATGGAATGTGGGTGTAATAGAACCCATGGCACAGAAAAGCCGCACATCTTTGAAAGCTGAAAGGGACACTAAAAGGTACATGTGCACTTTGGTGCAAAATATGCAGCTATCTAGATGAAATCTTCTCCAGGGATGTCCTTGTTTATTTCTGCAAGAACACCAAACCATTCAGTGCATGTTTCAACAACATGGCTGTGTAGTCAAAGAGTGTGAGTACTAGACTGGCCTGCCTTCAGTCCAGACATGTCTCCTACTGAGAACGTGTGGCGCATTATCAAATGCAAAATACGCCCAGGACTGTTGAGTAGTTGAAGTTCTATATTAAGCGAAAATAGGAAAGGAATACCACTTTCTACATTACAACAATACATGTCTTCAGTACACAATAGTTATTTAATGCTATCGAAAGGGACGATGATGTACCAGAGGGGTAAACTCAGAAGGGCACCACATTTATAATAAGTGTATACTGTATTTACCAAAATAAATTTAGTCAATTAGTTTAAACTTTCTTCTTTGTGCTGTTTTCAATTAAATATGAGTAAAAGACCATTTTTCAGATCACTACTTTCTGTTTTCATTTCCATTTTACATCCTTTCCCAACTTACTTGGAAATGAGATTGCATATTTCTGTATCAGCCGGATACAAGACATGAGGACAGAAGACTACAACAAGGTAATTTGACCATTAGCAATGAATGAATATGGTGTGGAGACAACCATATTTTCAATTTTCATTTTGAAATAAATGTGACAGAAAGACACATTTAGTAAAAAATTAATTAATTAATTAATTAGTTAATTAAGTAAGTAAGTAATTATACGTTTTATTTATAAGGGAGCCTTTCCAGCACTCAAGGTCACTGTACAGACAAGAAACAACAACAATAACATAAAAATACAACAAAAGGTCACAGTATTTGGATAAAATTAAATATAAGTATGACCAGGAGTTACAGTGAATATGCATTTCTGAACAGATAGGTCTTCAGGCAAGACTTAAATGTGGCCAGGCAGTCTGTGTCACGAATGTAATCAGGGAGAGAATTCGAATTCCAAACATGAGGAGCAGTACAGCTGAAGGCTCAAAAATCCATGGTGGTCAGGTGGGCAGGGAGGAGAAATAAGGAGGCTGGATAAGGCGGATCAGAAAGTATGAGAAGGAGTATAGATCTGTACAAGTTCAGAGCGACAGGGTGGTGTGTGGATATGGAGTGCTTTAAAGGGAAGAAGCAGATTTTAAAGTCAATATGATATTTAACAGGCAGCCAATGAAGTTGTTGTAGGGAAGGGATGATGTGATCATTGTAGGAAGTCTGAGTTATTATATGAGCAGCAGAGTTCTGAATTAGTTGTAGTTTATAGAGAAGCTTGTGAGGAAAGAGTGAATTGAAAAGAGTGAATTGCAATAATCAATGCAAGAGGTAACCAAAGCATGAGTCAGAATAGCAGCAGAGTGCAAAGTGAGAGAGGGACAGAGACGCGCAATGTTACAGAGATGAAAAAAACATGACCTATAGACACTATTAATATGGAATTCAAAGGGTACTGTCAAAAATAATCCCCAGGTTTTTCACCTGAGGGGACACGGAAATAATGGAATCATGAACACAAAGGGAGACATTATTAAGCCTAGAAAGATTAGATTTAGTACTAATAAGAAAGACCTCAGTTTTACTGCTATTCAGATTTAGAAAATTAGAGGAAAACCAAGTTTTTATTTCAGAAAAACAGTTAGTAAGATGAGAAAGTGGAGTAACAGAATCAGGCTTAGTAGAAAGGTAAAGTTGTGTATTACCATAGCAGTGGAACTGAATACCAAATTTCCTGAACATATTACCCAGGGGAAGTGGATAAAAGAGAAACAAAAGAGGGCCTAAAACTGAACCTTGTGGAACACTGCAAATTACAGGAGTTGACTGGGAATAAAAGTTTTTAAACTGAACAAAATGAGTGTCATTTAAAAGGTATGAAGTGAACCAAGCAAGAGAAGTACCTGTAATACCAACAGCTAAATGGTTTAACAATACTGTATGCGAAACAGTATCAAATGCACTCATATCAAGTAGGACAAGACTTCATCAGCAGCAAAAGATTGTTAGTGACTTTTACCAGGGCAGTTTTAATACTATGTTTAAGATGGAACACAGACTGAAATAACGCAAACACATAGAACTTTCTTTTCAAGGTGAGAATAAAACTGCGAGGTGACAAAGTTTTTCAAAATTTTTGCAGTAAAAGGAAGATTTGAAATTGGACAAAAATTATTGAGATTACTAACATCAGCACCAGGTTTTTTCAGGTCCACAGTCATAGCAGCAGTTTTAAAGGATGACGGAACAGAACCAGCAAAAAGAGAAGAGTAGTGAATAACGCGAATAATATGGGAGATAAATGAAGAAAGACATGCTTTAACCAGTGAAGCATGTAAAGGATTGAGCGGACATGTAGGGGGTTTAGATTTCAAGATAAGGTTGGAAATTTCAGAGTCAGAGGGAAGCATAATAGTTAACAGAGAGGAAGAGAGAGCATGAGTAGAAACACAGCAGGTGTCAGAGGTTTCATTTGCTGATAACTGCTAACTGCTGATGAATATTAGTGATTTTTTAGTTGAAAAGGGACATAAAAACATTACACTGAGTAGTAGAATACATGCGATGGGTGTGAATCACAAGGCTTCAGTAAGTTACTAACAGTAGAGAACAGTGCTCTTTGGTTGCTTTCACCAGATTTAATTAGTTTATCATAGTAAGAGGATCTACTTGAAGAGAGATTGTCTTTATAGAGATGAATATGATCATAGTACATTTCTCTATGCACAGTCAGACAAGTTTTTCTATAAAGACATTCCAAACGTCAACTTCTATATTTGAGCAAGCAAAGGTCAAGGCTTTACCAGGGTGTAGAGTGAGTAAAAAAAAAACAGTTTTTAGAGGTACAGTGTTGAAAAAAGAGTTGAAAAAAGATACAAACTCAGATCTAGGTAAGTGTTTACTAGGCGGGAGATTACTGACAACAGAGGACACAGCAGAGGTTAATATTTTTTAAATTATGGAAATACATGGAACATTGCTGGATAGACTTGCTTAATGAGATATTAACACTGAACGAAACTAGTTTGTGATCTAAGAGAGGCAAATCAAGAGCAAAACAGTCAGAAGGTGAAAACCCCAGGCAGCAAACCAAATAAATAGTAATGCAATAATGGAACATTAAAACTAACAAGATTTAGATTAATGCCTGAAAATGTTTCTTCCAGTTAATTATTTGGCCTGTTTAAAAAGTGTTTTTTATATCACATGTACTAACAGACCAGGTATTAAACTGGCACAAAAAAAAAAATCACGTGAAATTAAGATGCAACTCGTGTTGCTGGAAGTGTGATTTAAAAGGTTATTGCTCAAAACCTGGAGCCTGGGAAAACAGCTGTAGAGGCCAAGAGTTCCCCAGAAGATGAAAATAAGGTTGTCACATTCTGAGCTCTGTCAACAGTTTATGCATATTAATTTGTTTGTATTGATTACATTAATCTCTCAAAGTTGAGCTCTTTAGAAAGGCAGAGCTATTTTGAAACTTAGCATTTACTTATTCCGACAGAGGCGTCTGGACCATGAAGGAAATGACTGATACACTCAGCAGCAATAAAAGCATTCCTGTAATTGGCCTTCACATCTGCCTCTCTCATACGCTCTCGGCACAAATCAGCCACAAGTTTTCAAGCAGCATATGCATGTTTACAACTTTAGCTGTGAATTAATGTGTGTGCAGTTTTGGTACAGGTCATATTCACAGGGCTTTGGCGAGCAAACATTAACGCCTTGAAGTGCAGCAATGAGACCTCTTTAGTCTCCAGATCTGAAAAAGCAGATGTTAGAGACTCGATTTCTGAGTTTGTCCAACAAACACGACTGAAGTCTTATGTAGCTTTTATACAGTTTCACAAAATTAAACCATATACATGTCTGATTCTTGCAAACTGCAAGTACATACTTGGGGAAGGCACAGAAAAAAGTTACTGCCTGTGGAATGTAAAGTGATTCTACATTTAACAGAAATTCGTGTTCGCGTACTGTTAATGTAGGTGCATAATGAACAAAATTCCTTAATTGTGGAAGGTACCATATTAATATTGAGTGAGAATGATTGCTTTACTGTTTTTTTTGGCTGATCTCAATGACAATGTTGATGACAATGAAAACAAACTAACTATTATTGTTATTATTGCTATAACTAATGATTACTTAACACAGGATTTTGCCCTAAGAAACTAGCTCTATTTCCAAGGAGTATACAATGATTATTCTCCTTGGATTTAACCCAAATCCTTTTGAAGCTGAACTCAAACATCACATACTGCCCTAATGCAGTATTGAATCCTTTATAGTCTCTAATCTTAAAATAATTGAAACCTTCTTGACAGAATCATTATTCATTTGATCTGAACAAGGTTAAATGAATCAATTTTCTCTGATGTTAGTCAGACATGCGCACAGAACAGTAAAATGGATATTGCAAGGCAATGTGGAGAGGCTCAGTATGTAATCTCCTTTCCACAATCGAAAAACAAGTTCAGCTGGTATTGATGAATAGTGTAAAAATTGCTGTCATAACTTCTAATGCATAATAAATTTACACAGGTGAATGTTATGTGCATTATTTTGTTAATTCTGGGTGTGTGAATGTCTCTACATTTAATAATACAGTTATGAAATCACTTGCATTAAATTTAAAACATTATCTTTACTCAAAATAATTCAATTTGTGAATGATCAAACCTATGGAAAAATAATTAGTAAGAAGATGTATGCTGTTCCTTTAAGGGTAATTTGATGTTGAGATCTGAGTATACTTATATTTTACTTTGGTACCATGATATCCACTTATCACTTCATCACAATTAAATATTATACCCTTAGCATACATTTGCAAAAACTGGCATTGATATAAGTAACTAAGACAGAAATCAGGCAAGATGTTTTAGTGCATACTCTAAAAACTTCAGTCTTTCAAATGAAATAATAAATTTGTTTGCAAATGATGTTAGTACATATCAGTGAGTTTTAACACTGCGTCTAACTGTAAAACTCTGGTAACTGATCATTTTATGAACTGAGTGGTAATGCTGAGAGGGAAGAAATAAACAAATAAAAAAATTTAATCACTCATGCCTTTCACAGGCCAGATGTGCTTTCCGTTGTTTGTGCAGTCCTATTTAAACAGATAGAGGGAACTGGAGTTTTTTTTTGCCTGGGATGTATCCACCAGCAAGGAGTACCAGCCAATAGGATTTGCCTGCTGAGTTAACGACCTAAATTCCCTGCTCGGGGAATTAAATTAATTCTTATCTGAACCTGGGGCATCACTGTCCTCCTAGCCAACTCCGTACAATTCTTAGCAGTTCCTACACCACCCCTGTTGCTACCCTCTCTTGAACTTTGTCCCATTTTGTACGATGGCATTTTATCCCGCCTCTGACTCCAACATAGTGAATGGAGGGAGTCCGCAGGTTTCAACCTTCATGGAGCAGCAGACAAAAGCACAAGTCTGCTAAAACCCCATGTATCCCCATTTTGCTAACTAATTTAGCTCCTCTGTCAGTCCCCAGGATGATGTCATCCTTGTACCAAACTGGCTGCCACACTTATTGGTTGCCACACAATTCTTTCAATGTAATACCTCCATTACAAATGGCCAAGTTTGTCCATTAATCCATAAGTGAAATGTTCAGCCATTTTTACTCATCGCTGCGTTGAGTTTGTATGCCCCCCGGTGGTAATTGGATTCCTCGCAACAACATGGAAACTTCCCTTAATAACCTTCAAATTAAGTCTGACACCAGCAAAACTCATTACTGGTAAAGTGTCAGTAACATTCTTTGTTTCATTTAATCTACTTCTCAGTGGCTATAAAGCAGCATCTTAATTGGCTCTGTCAGCCGAGATCCAAACGGCTTTCACGAAGCTACTGTTACTTTTCTAATTATGTATAATCAGGCGGAATAATATTTATCAGTTTGACTCTGTTTTGAAAGGAAGCTATGTCCTGCTATTGGAGGTAGGTCTAGCATTTGCCTGGTGCCCATTGCTAATTTTAGTATCAGGAAAATAATTATGATTGATGCAGGTGTCTGTACTTTCAAAGCACTCAACTGAAAAAAACAAAAAGACCCAAAGAACTAATTAACCACCTAGAAGTGTGGAGGAAAGATATTATCGGGTTTAAACAAACCCACGATTAAACTTTTAAAATGCAAATTTTATGAGAAAAAGCCAGGTGTTCACGTTTTCATATCTGGATTTTTACTTCACTAGCTTCCCATCTTGGGTGCGTTTTGAATTCGGATCAGATGGGGTTTGCCACTGAAAACTGTCAGGTGTAAAACAATGCCAACCATTTAAAAAATGACAGCTATGTTTTCACATTACTCTTTTTGTTTGATATAACTTACAAAATTTAACAGAAAAGTAAAAATATATATTATGAAAAAGATTACACATAAAACAGAAAAATAATACTGTTTAGGTTACATATTAAATAATTTTTCAGGTGTTGTGGTATTTATAGCTCTGTTTTAAGAGGGCCTTGTGAAATTTGAGGAGTAGCTATTGCTAATTGAAAGGGGCATTTATGGTAAACATTAAAAAGTAAAGGCAATCTGTGATTAAATCTTGTATTGACAGCTGGTCCACAAGACTGAACTAGTTGAAGACTAGATTTACAGGAGAGAAAGAGGGTGACTGCCTGGAGATATGGAGGTAGAAGAAGAATACACATATGCCATGGACAGTGCAACTAGAAGAACTTATGTGTCCCAGTTTTAGGCAAGCTAGAATGAGGATAGTAATATCAGATGACTACTGGAGCAAATAGTTACGATGAAAGGTTGAGAAAGACAAAAATCATTGAGAGTATTTCTGTTTGAGATTACATTTATCAACAGCGTTTACAGCACTTAATTTGGAGTACTAGTAAGAGCATAGTTTTGGTTACAGTGGTACCAGAGGGTGTTTGGCAACATAGTAGGCTACAGTGAATCTGCAACATCCTTTTCTGTTTTAACTTATGACATATATAGGTTATGACCTCTTAATCCTAAAATGGCCCTATCGAACAAAGACTGTTCACATATATGTGTGTGTATGTAT
>JABJVR010000103.1:4188233-4218357 GCA_025773905.1 Chitala chitala
AGTTGCTGCCATGTGATTGGCTGATTAGCAATTTGTGTTACCAAGCAATTGAACAGGTGTACCTAATAAAGCGGCCAGTGAGTGTATAAATGTAAAACTAAAAGAATAATTGCCAAAAATCATAGTTTCTTTAAATTTGGGAACAACTTTCCTTTTTAAAGAATAAGGCATACCTAACAAAACTTTTTGTTATTTTTTTTTAAACACACCTTTCCAAACTCAAATGGAAATACATACATAGACTGTCAGAGTGGTATTCAGTGAATAACCCCACACTGAGCAGTATAAAGGCTAAAGAACTGGCACTGGACTTTAGGAGGAAACGTGTCACAGATCCTGCCCCTCTCTGCATAAATGTATGGAAACGGTTCAGACTTTTAAATACCTGGGAGTCCTCATATCCAAAGGCTTCTCATGGTCATGGCAACTGTCAAAAGGGCACAAAAGACACTCCACTTCCTGAGAGTGCTCAGGAGGAACATCACGAACACAAAGAGGAAGCTGCTGGTGGCCTTCTGCTGGGTGACCACTGAAAGCCTACTTACATACTGTATTTATGTAAGGTACACAGGCTGTTCTGTGACAGACACAAAGCTCTGCAAAGAGTAATCAATACAGCTGAAAATATCACTGGCTGCCCACTACCCTCCTTGGAGGTTCTCGCCACCTTACACTACCTAAAAAGAGCTACCAAAATCATCAAGGACTCCACTCACCCTGGCCACCACCTCTTTGAACTGTTGCCTTCTGGCAGGCGCTACAGGATGGCAAAACACGAACTTCCTGACTGAGAGACAGCTCTGGGAAGAAAAAGCTATTAGGTCACTTAATAAACACTGGTGTCTATTTTATGTTACTTACTCTTGCTGCCATCCTTGCACTGTGGTTTCATTTATTTTATTTCTGATTTTATTTATTGTTGTCTCTTGTGTTGATGCTGTATGTTTTAATGCAACATCAGAGTTGTAATATTAATTTCATTTTATGCAAGTATACAATGACAATAAAGGCATTTGATTCAATTAAATAGTTCAAAAGCAGGAACAAGTTGCTTCTAGCTGTTTATGGCATTGAAAATGTAACTACACAATAGTTCTAAATAATGTTGGGACTCTACATACATACACTGAGCAATCAGACATTCAGAACAATCTAAAGGCTGTTATAATGTGGGGAAAATAAAGGAAATCATATTTCTAGGCCAAGTGCCGATTATAATAGGCTGGTCTGTCAGAGACACTGTTGGGACCAATACCATGGTAATGTGATGCATATATACAAGGTAAGACATACTGACCTGTCTTCTGGTTGCTAATAAAACTTCATAAATAAGGCTCATACATTTCAATTTGAGCTTCTTACTAACAATCCAGGCAATAATCCATTTAATTTCTTGCAGTAATCCACTGAATAATGATCAGACACTGAGTAAGGATCACTTATCTCACTAGAAGACAAAATACCCTCTTTAATCTTGTCTACAACATTGGTTAATTATTTAAATCAAATAGGTTGAAACAGGCAGCATGGTGGCTCAGTGGGTAGCGCTGTTCCTTCACTTTCAGTGTCGCTGGTTTGCATCTGGCTCTTGGCATTGTGTGTGTGGGGCTCATTTGGTCTTTGTACACGTGCGAGTGTCTTGATAGTACACTGGTTTCCTCTCACAATCTAAAGGCATGTTGATCAGATGGAATAAACAGCTTAGACTGCCGTGTGTATGTGTGTGTGTGTGTGTGTGTTTCCGTGTCCCCTGTGGTGGATTGGTGCCCTGTCTATGGTGTGTCTTCCATCCATATCACCTGTGATCCTGCTGAAGATAAGCAGTTTGAAAATGATCAAATGAATTTTTGTATTTAATGCTAAAAAACCTGCTAATCTTATTCCTATGGTTCCAACAGTTCGAGTAATAATGTGGGTATTTCATATTGATGAATATCACAACAGGCATCCAGTCAGTCAGTCAGTCAGTCATCTTCTATACCGTTTCATCCTGTTAAGGGTTGCAGGGAAGCCTGGAGCCCATCCCAGACTACATAGGGCGCAGGGCAGGGCAGAATGGGCATTCATTCTATCCATATTATGCTGGCTAAATCAAATAGAGCCTACAGCACATTTCATATGTACAGCAGGGCACCTGGACAGGGTGCACACATACAACCAAACATTAATGGCAATTCAGAGTGGCCAGTTCACCTGCTATGCATGTCTTTCAACTATGGGATGAAAACAGAGTGGATGGGGGAAATATAACCATCCACAACTAACATCTGGGATAGAGTGTACTTCTACAGGTTGCCATATGAGAAAGTTGTGTTTAACATTTCATATTAAAACCAGAGTAAGGCAACATTTACAGAAAACGCTTCAGAATTATTAAACCAGAAAACTGAAAGGTAATGGAAAAACGTTGTTTAAAACTGTCACACAGATGTATTTTATAATTATGTTTTGAGTCTTTGAAAAAGACATTGAACAGTATGTATGTAGGTGTATTATTGATTATTAATTTAATAAAATATAATATTCCAGTTTTGTCAATGTTTGACATGTTTTGATCTTCAGCCCATTCATATTATAATTTCATACATCTGGTAAATCTGAAATAAGTTGATTGATAGAATCAGTATAATCACAACAGACAGCAAGACCTCAGGACAGGCAGAATCCAAACACATCTTCAAACTTTCCATATACTAGGGAAAAAAGTGTGATAAAATGATTCTCAATTTTATCAACCAAACAAAAAAGGGTTCAGGTTGTAGCACATATAATTTAACACTTGAACAAAACTCTTCTCCCATAATCTATTTACTTTGCATTGACCGTTACTATTTGAGTTCAAGCTAATACCGATGTGGGTTATTTCCTGTGTTTGTGTTTTGTTGATAAGGCCATTTTCCCATGCTGCTGTTGCTGTTGCTTTTGTAAAATTCACTCTTGTACGTGATTCTGTCAGATTTTGTGTCAAGCAAAATAATGTGATCCTACAGTGTAAACTATAGTATTAACAACATGGTTAACATTCCACCCTGCCATCTTTGTAAACTGTCATACAATTACATACAGAGTGTGTACAATAGTGAAATGCCCATTAGTATACACAAGACAGTTTCTTCTGGTACGACTATGCACCGCTGCTCCTCTGTCTCACCACCCCACAGTATCTCCTCCCCATGTGACACTTCCCTTTGTGACACCAGTGCAACCACATGTCTATGTGTAGACCAAGGGCATCCCACAGTGAGCTGCCACATTCTGAAGTAGCGACCCCCCCCCCCCCAAAGGCTGTCACAACGGTCAGGTAATCCCCTGGAACTATGCCCAACAGAGAGATCACAAGCATACGCACCCCACAAACACACAGGCAGGGCTGGTACTGAACCCCCAGTGCTGTAAGTGTGAGGAAACATCCCCACATGCTGAACCGTGATGTCTCAGATTCACTCCACATATATGTAATGAAAGCAATAACGAAATGAGTGACCATGTTAATGACTATTGTCAGCCAGCAACGACAACAGCCACACAGTTATTAACACATCAAAGTTAAAAAGGGAATCTGCATGTAGATATACATTATCATAGAAATACATAATGAGTACAATGTGTATGCACTAGCAAAGCTGTAATAATTATGTACAGCAGGTTTCCAGGAAGCCCCACACAAGAACCGTAACCACAATTAAATTAAGCCTCAGTGCAATAGGAAAGAGGTTCTTCTGTTCACCTTTCACAGACTCCCTTCATGAAAGTAACTTTTGGAAAAAAGTACTTGTTAACAACCAGAAACTGTGCCTGTAATCTACTGTCATTCAGGCTGTCATTCCAAATCAGGCAGTACAAGTGTTTGACCTACATATTTCCTGCATTGCTGAATACTAGTCATAAAAAAATTTTAAATAAAAGAATAAACTCTCACCTTTTCTCTCCAGGACACATCTTTACAGTCATTTTATAAACAGTAATTTATTTTCTCTCCAAAACACTGAAAAATAATAACTATGTGATCAGATAATAAATTATTACTTTTATCACTAATTCCAACATTTCCAGTAATAATTTATTATTATTATTATTATTATTATTATTATTATTAAATAGAGATGCTTTCAGATTAAACTTGTGTGACAAGTAAATACATAAATTACAGCTGGTCTTTTTTGCAAAACAGAATAATTTTGTAACTGGAGTATAGATATTTAAGTTTCATGCTGTCTGCATTTGTTAAATTTTCCTATGAATTAACTTCAGGAGACCACCCTAGCCTACAGTCTTCAGTATTTTATGTCTACATTTAATCATTCTGTTGTTTTTCAAATATTTAAATATAACAATTTCACTAATTGTTAATAACAAAACATTTAATCCACAAAAAAAATAAATTAAATTAAACAACGTCCAGCTAATAATTGTCTCCAAATATGTTGGCACGTAATGTTTGCAAACTATCTCATTCCATACATACTGCACCTCAAAAACACAGCAATGCTTTATTTTAAAGCAACCTTAAACTAACATCCCTAGGGTTTTGAGCCTACAGCGATTACAAACGAATAGGTTATTCATTTTAAACACAATATTTACAAGCTTTCTTGCATGACCATGGGCCTCTTATTGTTTTCTTAGTGTGATCTCAACCTATCTGAGAGGGGGGAGGGTAAAATAGGGTGGTGCTGTAATTCTGATCGACAGTCAGGACGTCCAATTAAAGGAGGAATGTGGATTCAAACTGTCCAATTGCAGAATTGCAGATTCGACCTTCTCCAATAATTTGTTACAGTGGGCGGCGTTTCTCAACTACATCTCCTCCCTGTGCTAAACAGCTAGGTTGCATAGAACCTGCAGTTTCAGTTTGTTTTATTCACCATTTTGTGTAGCTGAGGGTAAAATTAAAGTAAAATCTGCTAAAACCTATTTTATTTTATACTTTTGTTTGAAGCGTGCTACTTGGTGTTTTTGGCAGACATTACTTTAGCCCCTATAAGTACAAAATTGAGAAGTTTTATTTTTTTAAATTACTTTTCGTCTCATTTTTTCGGTTTTTACATTTTTAACCTCCAGCCACAGCATTTCTACAAAATGTCAAGACCGGTGAGGTATGTGCGTTTGTGTTTCGTACTAGCCAGTTGCACTGCATGCACGTTGTTAGGCAAGAACATGCACAATATTGTAAGTATGTGCGTTTGCCAAATTGCACTGCTTTTATTCGACAATGCAGAATCTTTCCGTTTTCTCATGCAACCATTTTAACACTCATCTTTGCAGCACCGAGGTAGCTACCTAGCTACATGCCTTTTTGCGCGGGCTTCGGTGCATGCCCATTCTAGCTGGCAAGCTAACGCACTGTAGTAGCTGATAGATGCAAGCTCTTGCCGTCAAGTGTGTTTACATCAGATGCTAAAGGATAAAGTAAAACTTCATTAAATAATGCCATGATGAATTTGGAAAAGGCAGCTACCCATTCACCCCCGACAGGCTCGGGAACGTTGATAATGTCCTAAACATGGACTTGGTCGTCACAGCTTCTTTGATGCGATGTTTGAGCCCTGCCTGTTCTCTACGAAGTACGTGCCACCTAAGCGCCTTTCACAACGGTTTTTTATTTTTGGTACAATATATTTTCGACTCACAGTTGTGCAATACTACAAATGATGAGGGGGGGAAAATAACGAAAAGATATCGGTAGAGCCTGTGTGAAGGGGGAGGAGTGGACCTTTCACTTTGGTGGCAGTAAATTAATACTATTAGCGTGACGTCGGAGTGGGCGGGGCCCGATGGCTCACCACACCCTCTTTGCTGCTTGGCTTGGTGGTCGTCAAACTGCGCCAAACCTTTTGATTTTTTTTTTTTTTTCTTTATTTTTTTTGTATATTATTTGCATGTGTGCTGCGGATTTAACTTTTCTCAGATTCGACCATTTCAGTGTAATTGCTGCCAAGTTAGCTAACAACAGAGCTAGCCCGTAGTATTTGTGTGCACGCGACTATTTCCTTCCTCCCGCCCTACATTTGAGCAGCACAAGCCTGGTTGGTAGTCTAACGTCTATGTAAAACTTGGGTCGTCTACTTCATTTTATTGCATGCCTGCGACTTAAGTAGTAGATGTGATTTTTGAAAAACAGCAGTCACTTTGGACATTATTTTTTTCAGAAACGTAGCTAGGCAATTGATTCGTTTCCCTAGGGCTTGCTGTGGCTCAGTCAAGATAAAAACTCATACCATCTTCTGTTATGAAATGCTTCTTCTGGTCTGCATATTTATTAATCACCATTTTATGCAAATTAGCAAAGATATTATCTACTCTAAATCAAGATTTCGCAGGGCAAAAGCTATGGAAGGACCACTGCTTTACGCTAGACAGCCTGCTCATCGTTTAGAAACAGGGATGTAAAAGCGCGGTCCTAGAGGGCCACAGTGGGTTCAGGTTTTTCTTCCAGCCAATGAATTCATTTTAGTTTGACCATTATCTTAATTAAATATCAATTACTGGTTGATCCTTGCTTCTGTTCATTCTTTCTGATCATTTCCATCTGTCTGCACTTCGCTGTTTTAATCAGATGAGAGAAAATAAGTTATAAAGAAGAAAGTTAAAAGTACTTCAAAATCTTTACCAAAATCACACATGTAAATGTTGCTCTCACTGCAGAATCTGTGCAGAAAACGTCTGGATAATTTAGCATGGTGTTTAATTCAAACATGCAACCATTTGTTGTATTCAGATTGTAATAGTCAGTGTTTATCTTGCTTTTAAAAGTCTCATTAAAAAACTTTGAATTTCTGGATTGACACAGTAATTATACAAAAGTGAATAATGTTTGACATCAAGAATTAATTAACTGTAGAAACTGGCTGAAACAAAAATCTGCAGCCCTCCAGGACCATGTTTTGACACCCCTGCTTTAGAACTGGACACTTTATAATTTATAGGTTCAAATTCATTCCATTGAACAAAACTTAGCAGAAAAGAACCTGGAAGTGATTGATTTTTGACACCCTGTTATTTTTACATGGTTTTTAAAATGTTCACATTAATGTAGGGTCCTTGCATTTGTTTACCAGTGAATAATTAGAATAATTGGTAACTTATATTCGGCGTGGTGGTTAGTGTCACCTTGCACCTCCGGACCTGGGGTTTGATTTTTGCTTCGGGTCTGTGTGCATGGAGTTTGCATGTTCTCCCCGTGCTTGGTAGGTCTTCTCCAGGTTCTCCGGTTTTCTCCCGCGGTCCAAAGACATGCGGGTTAGGTTAAATGGCATTCATAAATTGCCTGTAGTGTGTGCGTGTGCCTTGGGGTGGATTGGCACCCCACCCAGGGTGTCCTGTGCCCTGTGTTTCCTGGAATGTGCTCCAGGCTTCCCATGACCCTGAATTGGATTAGGTAGTACAGTGTAGTAGTAATTTATATTGTAACGGTATTTGTTCATTGTTTCATATGTTAAGTATAGATGTTTTATAATTTATCTGGCTAAAATGCAAAGCTTGTAAATTGAGAATAAAAAGTTGCTGCGTTTGACTTAAGGTAAAGGGCTGCTTCTCAGCTACTTAGAAACTAATATAGAGTTTGAAATACAAGCACAAATGTTTTAAGCATATTATCGTTGACAAGTGATTAATTAAAAATATGGTGCAGTAACACAGCTGTTTCACATGCTTTGTGTTTTATTACTCTCACCCCATGAATTTGCAGGCAGCATCAGAGTTGAGATCCTAATCCTGCTTTATTTAATTTATGGTTTATTTGAGCATGTTCCACAATTGTTGCAGAAAGTGTAAAACATAACATTTCAGAAGCTTGCTTTAGTACTGCAACGATGGTTTTGAGTGTTTTTTTTTTTTTTTTTTTTCCTTTCCTCTAGTCTTTCTTGCAGTTTTGCAGTTCTATGTAATTTTGCAGTAATTTAGTGGCCTGGTGGCTCAATGGGTAGAGCACCAGGCTGGGAGGCAG
This sequence comes from Chitala chitala, assembly GCA_025773905.1. Lineage (NCBI taxonomy): Eukaryota > Metazoa > Chordata > Actinopteri > Osteoglossiformes > Notopteridae > Chitala > Chitala chitala. Next base: position 4,196,179 of record JABJVR010000103.1, read on the forward strand.
AAGTCCCTCCCAGTCCCTGGTTTAAATCCCAGCCAGGTGTGTCCTTGAGCAAGACACTCAGCGCTAGCTCCCTGGGCGCCATGTGGCTGCTCACTGCTCCCCCAGGGGATGGGTTAAATGCAGCGAAGCAATTTCCCTCTGGGATTAATAAAGTACAATAAATCTAAAAAAAAAAAAAAAAGTTTCTGTCGACTAGCAGTGTCTCAAGGATACCTTCACATAACAATGACTGTGGTTTTGCTACGTATCAGAGGAAATAATGGAAATAGAGGATTGTGCAGAATAATTTTTACTTGTTTTGCCTTATTGTGCTTCTGCTGTTTCACTGGAGTTATACATCAGCAGTTCAGTGGAACTGCACTCCTCTGTGCTCATTAAAACATTTTATGGGTTTTTTTTTTTTGAAGTGCAGCACTTTATAATGCTGAGCTTTAATGAGATCTGTATTTCATTGTAATAAACAGGTCCTGTCTGGGGTGTAAAACTATATCTGCACAATTTTCTAAGCAACTGAATAAAGCAGTACCGTACCCCAGACTTGCACAGCTTTACACTGATATGCAAAAAGTATCCAACCTAAACATTTATATCATCATAATTAATGCCAGAAACTTGGATGGTTCCATCCTGTCCCAACAACAAAACACATTTTAATTCAAACATTGAAGAGAATGGTATATCATTTATACATCATAACACTAACAGTCATAGATTACAGTTGGCTTTACTTCCTTTTTATAATATCATTGCCCTGGCTGTACCTTCTATAAAACTTTGTTACATAAACATTAAAGTTTGACCCCATTCAGGGTGTTGCCCGCCTTGTACCTTGTGTTTCTTGAAATGGGCTCCAGGCTGCCTGTGACCCTGGGTAGGATAAATGGAATGGAAGTTGGATGGATGGATGTTTTTAGTTTGGTAAAGCGGAAAGCAGCAGTTCGTATTACAAAACTCGCTCAAGTGAGCGTTCGCACACGTAACCTAAGTAAATGTGCAGTGAAGAGGTACCGGTTATCACTGAGTTCATGTCTGTGAACTGTAGAAGGAAAGCCACGAAGGAGAGAGAGGCAGGGTCTTGCTTCTTAAGTACAAAAATCATTTAATCATTAGTTTTATTTTCTTACGGTGCATTCATTTTTCTGTGTTTATATCTGAGAAAAGATGTTCTCACCTTTTCCATTTCTCTAAAAAACATTGCCTGGTAACAACAGAACATTTGAAACTCTGGAAATTCGTTGTTTTTAATATTCGAAGGCATGTGCAATAGCAATTATTATGCACAAAGTCATCAAAGTGTGTGTAATTATGTGATGAATAAGGTTGTGTTAAATAGCAGTTTAGTCAAATTGTTGATAAGTTTGTTTCTGTTTTCTACCTTTCATATGAAGTGTTAGTCAGTCAGTCGTCCATACCGCTTCATCCAGGTAAGGGTCGTGGGGAAGTCTGGAGCCCAACCCAGGACACATAGGGGGCAGGGCAGGGGATACCCAGGGCGGGGTGCCAACCCACCACAACATATGAAGTGTTATTCTTTGTGAAAGTTAAATTATAGAAGAAGTAATGGTGAATCAATGTTATGGTTTCAGTTTTTCATGACATGTATGTAGATGAGTGGTCATGGAGTGTGTAGAGGTGCTTAATTGCCGTAATTAATTTACACTGTGTTTTGTTCTTAACTAACATTATTGTGAAAATGTCCAAAATATACTCTCCACAACCTGCACCAAAAGTCATTTCTTGACTATATGTTGGAATACTTACGACAAAAATTCTTAAAAGAGAATTTAAGAATAAAACGGTGTTGGACGATACTGACTGAATGTTTTATTACTTGAAAACAAAAGAATTACTAAGTATTTTGGAATGTAGGCCAACTGCTTTTTCTTCAGGTTCCTAACTAGGATCACACTGTATCATGTACAGGTGCCACTCTACATATGAACATCCGACTTGTGAACATTCATAGATACAAACAAAGGCCGCGGTAAGTTTAATTTTTGTTCGAAGAAAGGAACTGGGGAGCCGCAGCTAAAAAAATTTATGTTCGCAGCTCTCCAATCAGGTACGGCGTTTGGGCGCTATATACGCCAAGCAGCACCGCAGCATCTGCCATCTTATCCCCCTTGTTTACTGAACTTGCAGATCGTTAACACGTATGCAGGAGTGCTCTAAGAGTTATCATGAATTATCCAGTGCATCACATATCCATCATGGTGAAAAGCATCAGGCTGGTTATGTTAGTGGTGGTGCTAAAGCGACAAGCCGTCTTAATGGAAACAAAGGTGGCGATGACGATTATATTATTGTAATAATAATTATTAGTATTACTACAGTTCATTAACATAAATTTATGCTTTTTGTTCTTTTGTGTCTTTAGGATAAGACAACAAACCTTTTATGTTTTATTAAAACTATATAAGTAACAGTTGGGGAGTCACTGTATAATTTTTGTATATAAAGGTACATATCGTAAAATATCTAAATTTACAAATATAATGATTTGGGTGGCCTGGAGGATCAATGGGCAGAACGTCAGGCTGGGATGCAGAAGTCTCCCGGTTTGAAGCCCAGCCACAGGGTGTGTCCTTCAGCAAGACACTCAGACATTAGCTCCCTGGACACCACATGTGGCTAAATGTAGACAACAAATTTTGTAGAAACGTGTGTTCTGTAGTGTATATTTACTCAATGACAATAAACTTGTTCAAGATGGTGCTGGTGTGTATGTAGAGTTGAATCATTTCAAATTCAGTGCATAAAGGCAGCTACTAGTGAGACTTGCCGAACATTTACTTGGTGACCATGCAAGGACATGAATACTGAATAAGAAATAAATCTTAGTCTTCGTTTATCTTTACATTTGTGTGCTCTAAAACACTAAACATAATTAGTACATTTTCTTGCACTAGTACACCAAAGATTAGATTGTGAAAAATAAGGTGCCTAAGAAGTTCTGTTGTGGTCTCAGCTCTTTGCGGTTAAAGAGCCTAACCACTAGACAGCACTACTGGACTGTCATCTAATAGGTCTTTGAGGACAGCCTGACTTTTATGTATGTCTTGATTAATGTACAGGGAACCATTTTTTATAGGAATCCACCAATGCAACCGCTCAACTGGTATTGAAACTGAACATATACTGTATATAAATGTGTAGTTAATGGCATGTCCTTTTAGCTAGGGTTTTATTTACTTAGTCAAAGGACCATTACACAATTATCAAGCTTTTAAACTTCCAGATAAATATTGTACTGCTTCAAAAAGAACAAGGCAGCCTTTCAGTATTGGTATTATGAACAGTGTGTGTGGGGACTCGTGGGTGCTGTCTAGAACATCCTCTAATAGACTTAAAAAAAAAAAAAAAAAAAAGTCTAATACATGCAATACTACCCCAACTATGCTGGATCTGCTAAAAAGTAATTGAAACATGACTTCTTTTAAAGTGTTTTACAACTTGTATGTGGTGGCTTTGTCAGAGAAGGCCTTGGCTTCAGCCTAATTGTGAGTGGGATTGTATAAAGTGTATGGAAGAAACCCAAGAGCAGGTGAAAGGTTTTTGGAACTGGTCTTTGTACTGAACTGAGCTGTTTGACCACAAGCGTACAAGACAGTTTTGTTTTGAATCGGTTCACAATTTGGGATAAGCCTTTTAAAATGAGCACTTAATGGCCGTTAAGTTGGCAGTGGACCTGGTGTTGTGGATGCTTGTGGCAGACAGCAGTGCATTAGAACGTGGGAGGGGCTTGTTCCGTAGCAGGTAGTGTTACGACAGAATTTGTGTAAATGGAAGTACAACTGTACTGTACTTCTAAGTTGGTCATAAAATTACAGTATTGCTGCACAAATCTATAGTTGTAATACTTACACCGATCAGCCATAACATGACCAGCAGAGGTCTTCACATACAGATGAAGTGAATAATATTGGTTGTCTCATTACAGTGGCACCTGGAAGCGAGTGGGATATATTAGGCAGCAAGTGAACATTTTGTCACACCTGAAATTGATGTGTTGGAAGCAGAAAAGATAGGTAAGTGTAAGGATTTGGGCAACTTTGACAAGGGCCTAATTGTGATTGCGAGACTACTGGGTCAGAGCAACTCCAAAGCCGCAGCTCTTGTGGGATGTTCCTGGTCTGCTGTGGTCAGAACCTACCAAAAGTGGTCCAAGGAAGGAAAACTAGTGAACTGGAGACAGGGTCATGGACGGCCACTGATGCACGTGGGGACCGAAAGCTGGCCTATGAGGTCCGATCCAGTAGAAGAGCTGCTGTAGCCCAGATTGCTGAAAAGGTTAATGCTGAATGCTGGTTCTGATAGAAAGGTGTCAGAACATACAGTGCATCGTAGTTTGTTGCATATACTGCTCTGGAGCCGCAGACCAGTCACGGTGCCCATGCTTACCCAGGTCCACTGCTAAAAGCACCTACAGTGGGCACGTGAACATCAGAACTGGACTATGAAGCAATGGAAGAAAGTGGCCAGATCTGATGAATCATGTTTTCTTTTACATCATGTGGATGGCTGGGCATGCGTGTGTTACTTACCTAAGAAAGAGATGGCACCAGGATGCACTATGGGAAGAAGGCAAAGCGGCGGCGGCAGCAGCATGATGCTTCGGGCAATGTTCTGCTGGGAAACCTTGGGTCCTGCCATTCATGTGGATGTTACTTTGACACATACCACCTACCTAAACATTGTTGCTGACAAGGTACACCTCTTTGTGGAAACGATATTCTCTGGTGGCAGTGGCCTCTCTTATCAGAATAACGCACTCTGCCACACTGCAAAAATGGTTCAGGAATGGGTTGTGGAACACAACAGTGAGTTTGAGGTGTTGACTTGGCCTCCAAATTCACCAGATCTCAGTCTAATCCAGGATCTGTGGGATATGCTGAGAAAATATGTCTGATCCATGGAGGCCACACCTCACAACTTACAGGACTTAAAGGATCTGCTACTGACATCTTGGTGCCAGATACTACAGCATACCTTCAGGGGTCTAGTGGAGTCCATGCATCGACAGGTCAGGGCTGTTTTGGCGGCAAAGGGGGGACCTACTCAATATTGGGTGGTCAGAATGTTATGGCTGATCGGCATATTTACAATAAATTTTTCCCAGGATTTTCTTAAAAGGTGACTAGAAGTAGAAGTTGGTGCTGCAGGAGGAAAAAACATTAGGAAAATTAGAATAACCGCTGTCTTATTTTGTACAGTCTGCAGAAAATTACATGACCGGTGATTGTGAATTCTTTGATGTCTTATGCTTAGCTATATTTCAGACTAGTCAATCTTATAATTGATGTCTCATGTACTTTAAAATAAACTGTGTGTAGCTGAATGATTGTAGACATTTAGAGATACGAGTTGGTTCCCAGAGGCTAATGTGGCTGCAGTATGTTGAAGGTAATCCTGCTACTGCAAGTTTGTAAGTATTTGCAAGTATGTTTACTATATATATTTTTTGATCATTCAGCAGTGGCAGCCTAGCAGGAGGAAAGTTCAATATATTTTATTCATATTTCTGAGGCATGTTAGAACGTGGGTTACTGGTATTACTCCAGAGGTAGGTGCTCTAGCTGTTGTGAAAAAAACATGTAGGCTTGTTTAGATGCACTGGACACCAAACTCTGCACATAATACAGCAAAGGAGCTCATTGTATTAGTATATTACCACGCTTACCAGTTTTAATATTCTTTCCTTTTTATAAAGTACTACTGGATCTGTATCTATATTCACAAACCACTTAGCAATTAATGAGATCTTTTTTTATAATTACCAGAGTTCATGGTGGTTTGAAATTGCTCCAAAACCATCCATACATATTTTCTGTACGTCTTCACTTCTACGTCATCAAGGTTACCTGCATATTTTTACGCTTTACTTGGCTGTTTGTGCCTTGGAGTGTATGTTGCACCTCTGCAGCTGCAGTGAAAATTACCACATTTCAGGTTCTAGCACTGTAGTTAGGCATGTTCCGTTACTATGACAATGCAGTCTTGGGCATTTGATTTAACTACAAAAGTATCTTCCCATCTACATATGTAAAATTTAATTGATTTCTTTGTATGCTTTCAGACTGCTATATTTCCCATGTAGAAACACTTAACCTGTCTGTACTCCTGAACTTCAAGGCATCAACTTTAACAATTCTTTTGATCTTTTGCAATGCTGTCATAATAACCGTTTTGGTTTTTATCTTCTTAAATAGAATTATTAGGCATGTGGTTAATGTTAACAATATGGCCCAAATTATAACTTTTCATTAATGTTAAATATCCTTATACAAGGTAATGAGGAAATGTTAATGGTTATCAGTAGACTACAGATACATTTTCCAGTAGAGAACTGCAGTATTTGGTCAGAAAAACTCCATCTCCAGTTGTCTATTAGATGTTTGGCTGTGCAAAGCTAGTCTTATAATCTTTCCATCTTATCCCCAAAACCACTTCAGGAAATGGCCAGATAGTACAAAAGATTAGTGCAAATCAGATTTAGAGAACTGCAACTTCGCGTCCATGTTTGTGGTCACACAAAGTACCTGAGAGAACAAACCGCTAAATCTTTGGGAGTGTTTGAGGTGCTCTGTCTCTCTGCAGTGTTTGTGGCAGCTATTGTTGCAACTGATTGTGGCTGTTTTCTACTTCAACAGGAACAGGAAGGTGGTAAATTACTCACAGTTCCAGGAGTCTGATGATGCAGGTAAGCAGATCCGGAAGACGGGCACAGCCCTCAGCTTTCTCCTCAACACAGTTAATCATCTTAGAGTGATTAGGCCTCCTCCTTGGTACCTGAATGTTATGAGCTGAAGGTTTGATGGTGAGAAACAGCAAGGTCACATTGTAAGCCAGATGGTTGCTTGGCTTTTAAAAATGCAGTTGTCTATAAAATTATTTTCTTTGAGTTTATGCTGCTTTATACACAGGGTGCACATCCAGTCTCCCCAGATGTGTTTGGATCATATGTCAGAAGGAAGGTGTTGTGTGTTAACAGCTTCCAGGGAAATAGTTTCTGTTGGACGTTTTGGCCATAGTTTTCATTCTGAATTGTATGTATGATTGTTCAGCTGAGAACTTTATTGTAGCTTGTTCTGTTACTAAGTGAAATGAAACGGTAGAAAACATTAGCTGTGTGCCTTTAGTCCTTCAGTGTGTCTGCTCTCAAGGCTGCTCCAAAGGGGTGCTGTATTTCCTTTCTTCTGGCCTAGATGAAGATTATGGGAGGGACCCGGAAAGGCCCAAGAAGATGCGTGCCTCCCCTAGAGACGTAAAGCAGAAGAAGAGCTGGGGCAAGAACTCACAGGAAGACAGGTGACGTGGCTGGCCAGGGCAGACAGGCCCCACCTCCCCTTACACAACACATACTCATCTGAGAAGGAGTGTCTAGAACTGACCACCAATTACCAAAATGATTCATCCAGATTCATTAGTCATCAGATTTTTATTTTTTTTTTTCCCTCCCCTCCCAGTTATGCTTGTTGTTGAGAGAAAAATAAAGCTATGCTAATGCTGTTTATTGTTTGTATAGAACAGCTGTCCAAGCAGGGGTGAGGTTTACAGTTTAACCAGTTCTCAGTGGGAAATGTATCTCGTTATTGGCTGTTTAACAACAAATGTATTGTTTTTGGTTTTAAAATGCAATTTACCTTTTATCCTTGTATGTCTTACGTTGTATGCTACAGAATATTTGTTGTCATGCCATGAAGCTCTTTCTAATCTGATCAGTCCAGTCGTCATTAGATTGATTTGAGGTGCTGAGTCTGAAACTAATCTCTGGAGCGTCTCATTTTTGGATTTTCAGTGATGAATCTGACGACAAAGAGTCCAAATCGAAAAATGATTCGGCAGGTGAGTCTTGAGAAACTTGTGACGGTTGAACGTGGTTGACTGTTTCGAGATTTTTATTTCCTGGGTGATTTCGCATGCAGCCTCCGCACCCTCGTTACCAGTTTAATCCAAATTAAATTATTTTTCAGTGATACATGAAGTGTGGGCCTCCTTTTGAGTGTGTGTGTGAAAGAAACGGCCTTCCTTTGGCGTTTCACTCATCTGATTGTGTGTGAAGACCAGGTACCCTTTTGTTTCAGATGATTTTGGGAGTGATGAAGAAAATGATTTTGAGGAGGAAGATGATGATGAGGGGGGCAGCGATTACGATGCTAAAAAGACCAAAAAAGGAAAAGGGAAAATGGATAAGGGAAGCAAACGGACACCTAAGAGGAAACGAATTGCAGGTATGTTTAGCTCTGGGGTCCAAGGCTGATAGTTTTCCATTTGGTTAGGAATTACAGGGTGGTTGGCTTGAATGTAAAGGTTGTTTAAAATATTTGCCGTTATCAAGTCTGCTACTGTTTGTTATATTAGCCCGTTCATGATAAAAGAAAGAAGTTTACTTTCTATGACGAATATACGTTGTAGGAGACCTCTGCTGAATTTGTGTTTGTGTCTGTGCATTGCAAACTGACATAACATGTTGAACAATGGAAAAGTTAACTTGCACAGTAACGTTGTGCAAATTCAACAGTCAGGATCTGTCACTTGGGGGGAAAAACAAGTTTAAAAGTTGAGTTCAAAGGTCTACTGATAGTCTCTATTTACAAAATACTCAGACTTAGCAGCTGTGATTTTTTTTTTTTTTTACACAGTTCAGTGTATAATTAGAATTTGTCAGGTTTCACCACTAGTCCATGAACCTGGTGATACTGTATGTCACAGGTTCTACTTTCTGTGGTAACAGAATTTGACACATGATCATGTGTTGCACCACTTTGTCAGCCTGGTCAGTGTGCAGATTTGCTTTGTTTGCTGTGTAGTGATGTGTACCAGCTGAGCTTGAGGGCGTCGCGGTTTCTCTGTTGCTCTTCTACTTTGCCCTGCTGCTTCCCTCCATTCATGTTTCAATCCTCCTTGCAGATGACAGTGATGATGACATGGAGGTGAGCAAAAAGGTGCGGCAGGTGCGCCAGGCAGCTTCCAAGGCAGCCTCCAAACAGAGGGAGATTCTGCTGGGGGATGGTGGCAGTGAAGATGAAGAGCATGATGACGATGAACAGGCCTACATGGACGGTGAGCATAGACTTGTTCCATAGTGGGTTTTTTTTTTTGGTGTGATGCTGTGTAATGCAATTTTGGCTAGAGTGATTGCATTAGCTGTTATAGTTTTCCACATTATGGTACAGAATGTAATATTGTCGCAATGTAATTGAATCCACAAGTGCTAATAATGTGGCGTTTTCTGTAAGTGGTTAAATGCAAGTTCAATACTTGAATGATTTTGTCTCAATGTTGCAGAGGAGTCAGGCAGCGATGAAGATTTCATGGTAGATGATGACGATGACAGTGACTACGGTCGGTCCAAGAAGAGAAGTAAGAAGGTGATCAGGAGAAACAGACCAGAAAGGAAGGAGAAGAAGTCTCCTAAACCCAGACTAAAGGCCACAGGTACCTCCTGTTACTGAGTTAAGTGTGTGTGTGTGTTTATATCAAAACATTGAGGTTGCTATGTTTTATTATTAATAATAAGGATAAACGTTTGGGTAAAGAACATTTTTAAAAATGCTTTATTTCCTGTGGCTTTTGCATAATTGAAGATGGATCCAAAAACTGAAGTTGAAACCTGAGATGATGTAACCACGCCATGCAGCATTACCCATTTCTCATTATCCAGCTCAGATCTGACATTTTGGTTTATCCGACCATCACGTGTGAGCCATGTCGAGGTCGTCTGTACCATTGTTTTTGATCGTCTTAGTTTGTCACATTTCTTGTAAAAATGGTGTTTTTTGAATAGCCACTTTTGATATTCCCTGGCCACCTTTGCTTTCTTGCTGTGATCCATTTCTTTATGTCTTCCTGAACATGTGCCCATCTACTTTCTTAGAGCAGATTCATCTGTTCTAGCGCAGGTTTAACTTTTCTCTGCTCTCAACTGATGTCTCTCCATGTAAAAACTTGTGGGCAGTTGCTCTGTTTCCCGTATAAGCAACGCCGCTGTGTTGGAACTAGTGAGGAGAGGAAAAAAAATAGCCGCAATATTTCTTTACTGATTTAATAAACAATGCAAAGATATAAATGTACTCATTTTACTTTATATGTTGAAGTTCTCTGTCTTCTTGGCAATGACTAGTCTTTCAGCAACCGGTTTGTGCATGGAAATACAATAGGTCTCATTTCCATCCTATAATTGTTGATGAATGGAAAACTGGTAGTTATCCTGCTGTTACACTTTGATTCTATATATTGTCAGCTCGCACTGGTATCGCTAAACACCAAAATGCTTCAGTTTAGGTGTCCTTAATTTAGTGAAATTTTAGAACGTTTTTGGATGTTTTTCTTTCCAGTTACTCCAAGTCCTATGAAAGGAAAGGGCAAAGGTCGTCCCAGCATACCCAAGGCTGTGGAGAAGTCCTTGTCTAAGCAGGAAGAGGACCCAGAGAGTCCCCCTGAGGAGGATGAAGAGGATGAGATTGAGAAGAAAGGTTCCTGCCCCCCTAAGAAGACAGAGGAGGTGCCGGAGGATGAGGATGATGTATCAGAGGAGGAAGTTCCGTCTGGGGAAGACTAGCTACTTTTCTGTGGCAGTTTTTCTCTTGCATTTTTTTCCCCCAGGCCTTAGAGAATTTGAATTGTGTTGGCCTGGCTCAAGCGTATGGACTTAAAAATGTTGGTTTTGGTTTTTTTTTTTTGGCCTTGTAAGTATCGCGCATCTCAACGGACATGCTGCATTGTGTCAGAACATGGGACGCATGAGCAGGGACTGTGACTGACTGTACGCTAACTCTGGACAGATTTCATTAATGTAGTTGGTATCAAATCACTGTTTGTTATAAACAGACCTGCCCCTTATCAGAATCTTAGTGGAAATTAAATGATTTGCATACCACAGATACCCCCAGTTAGGAAACGTGTTAAGAATTTTCATTTTATTTGGAGAGGATAGTTATATGGCATTTGAAGAAAAAGTTATGTCATTAGCATATTCTTTGACTGACTGAATCTTATTTCTAAATCATTGATAACGGTGTTAAGAGACTATTTTGTTACCGTTCTGATATACTGTTATAGAAATGCTGCGTAGCCTTTTTACATGTCTCTATGATTGTACTTCATATATCTGTTAACTACACATAAATGACAAGAGGTGTCAGTGTCTTCAGTGTGAATATGAACCTATCACAAGATGAATGATGCAACTTTTTAGTGAGGCTCCTACGACGCTTATGCGAACGCTTATGTTTAGGAACTTGCGATTACGTTAAATCTTGTGTATATTCACAGATTTTGAACCCAAATTCAAAGTCTACTGTTTTATGCAGACATTGTTGCTAAATGGTTGGTTATAAGGAAATGCATTTGAGTTGCCTCATGCAGCATGTGCATTCCAATACAAATTTTGTTTTGCTGGTTGGCATTTCCATACTAGTGCCGTCTTCCTACTGCTTCTGTTTCCTCTCACATCTGTGCATCACATGAATGTATCTTGACAGGTTGCCATGGACGAAGTGTTGCTCCCTCTGTGCAGCTACGATTGCCCTTGGCTTTCACAGTAGGCATCCCTCATGGTTCAATCCTTTACCAGGCAGTTTTGTCCCCTTTTAAATTAAAAAGAAAATGTTCCTTTTTGTGGGGTGGGGGTGGTTTTATCTTCATATTTTTGTAATGTTTGTTTTCAAGGATAAAATAAAATGTATCTTGATTTTCAATAAGATCATATCCTTCTCTTTAATTAAATGTGAGAGGGTGAGTAGGTAAGCAGAACTTCTGATAGGCTGCTTCCAGACTCTTGCACCCTTCCCCCATTCTTTCTTAGTCCTGTTTTACAACAGACCTGTTATAAAAACAATCCTGAGTGTTTGCTTAGAGTTCGCATTGCTGCGGCTATGTTTGGAAGTCACATTCTTTCGTTTTATTTCTCGCATTCGTTGCTCCAGATTTTTAAACAAAGTCTACTGAAGAATTTTTCAAATGAATGCAAGTTTGTATTGACATAGTATGAAGATAAAACTGATTGAGATTTTGTTTTTCCCTCATCAAGAATTTTGTTTCTGTTGATGCCTTAATTTGTCTGCAGAGGAGCAAAGTAAATGGTAAGACAAGGCAGGGATATGTGATGAAATAATCTTATATTCATCTTTTGTTTGACCCAGTGATAAAGGGCTGTCTGTGCTTTAGTCCTTTTTAAATCCTCATGTCCTCATGATGGCAAGATCTGGAATTTTTGTCCTGCCACTGTGCTATAGCTGTAAAATATTGTTCTTGCAGGGCAACACTGGAAGAATATAGTGCATTAACTGAGAGCAAGGTTATACACCTCTGTAGCTCATTTTTGTACAGACAATTTTTAAACAAGATGTTTGGGGTTTTTTGTTAGTCTGGATGACAGCAACACCAATTTAATGCAGTGGAACTACTGATTAAACCACAGTGCTTACAGTCAGAATTATCAATTGAAATTCCTTTTAAAATTTCAAAGGCTCTTTCATGTGCCGTTTGGGACAGTGGCACAGTTGCATGATCTGGTGTCTGGACATGAATACCCGGAAGTAGTGCGATGTAGCTGTCTGGTGAATCTTCACTGGCCTACCAGACACTAATGGCACTGATAACGATCTTTGCATTGTGAGGTAAGAGGAGATACAGGGGTTTTGCTTTTGCGTTATGAGCAGAAGCCTTCATTTTATTTCGCTAGGGTGGTAATTGTTCATGGCAGACAAATTTCAGACAAAGTATGCTATTCATCTAGATCAACTGAAAAACCCTATAGAATATCTGATTTATATTTCAGACAATACGTACCTTTGCTTTCACGTTCTCTTTTGTCTTTTCATTGCATAATCATAAGCCATGTAAATTTTTCTAATTAAGATTGAGTATTGTAACACCTGGAATTCATCGGTCACATGTTTTTCAGCTTTTTGGTTTTGGTCTGAATACCGGTGTTTACGCATCTAAATTTTTACACGAGATTGCTACTAGGAGGATTGTGTTTATAATGTTTTTAGTCCAGGTGATGAGTTACATTCAATTATTTGAGCTCTGCAAAAACAACATGCTGGTGAAGGCCATGGAATGACACAAAAAAAATTGTTTGATAGAAATATTGACATATTGGTACTTATTTCAAAAGTAAGACTAAATCAACCGCTGATGAAAAACAGAAAACGGTAGCGGCACTTTAAAAAGTATGGTAATGAAGTCAACGTGCTTTGACAAACATGGCACAAAGCAGGGTTTTCCTTTATAAAGTAAAATGGGTATTTTTCATTTTGTCTGCTGTTTTTATATAAACACTTTTACTTAATGCCCAAGTAAAATAACAATATGAATAGAAGAATAATTTGAAGTTTGAAAAGATTATTGTACAAGATATTTGCTTTAAAGATAGGGGGTCCTTTTATATGTTTTTTAAAATACATGAATATTGTGCTTTGCAGTAGGTTTTTCTTTTTTTGAGCAACTATAAAGTCGCTAACTTTGTTTATATATAGTCTGGTTTTAGAAAAGTTAAGGCAAAAACTGTGTTCATAATGTAAATGTAAGCAAATTGTTACTCCTGCTGGTAAGGGTGCAGACCAACTGTCAAGTGTCAACAGAGAAACATTTAAGTATCTGCATGTTTTGGTGAGGTGTTGTGGGGATTACCAATACTGTGGTTTTCAGTATCCATGGCAACTGTTTATTGATTTTTCTGGCTTCTAATAAAAACTACTTTTTATCAAGGGTGTAGATTTGCTTTCACCATTGGTAGGACCACCATACTTTATGAGTACTGTTGTCTCTTGCATTTGAAAACCCATCTGTTTCACTTATTTGCTTTAGGATTAAATCCAATTTTGTAGTAATATTGTTTGTGACCATATAATGTTCTACATATATCTATGAGGTATCAAAACATCTCAGTACTGTGATAAATTTGTTGCTCTTTGTGGAGCTAAAGGTGAGAGCAGTTGTCCTCATATTAAAAGTATCCTAAAAATGCACAGGTAAACGTGTAAAAGATAATTCACTTTGTATAGTTAGGAAGTCATTATTAAAATATAACAAAGTTATTTAGACGTTTCTGGATTGTGCTAGGGATTTACAGGTGAATTTAAAAAAGAAAAAAACTGAAATGCTATGAAATTTAGGATTTGTATGCACTACATATTTGAGTACATTTGTAACAAATCTGTTCTTTTACAAGCTCAAAACAAGACTTGGCACCATAAAAAAAATACATTGCAAATAAATTGTCTTATTTGATTAATTTGATTTGTAAACCGCATGCTTTTGTGATGGGTTTTTAAATTAAAAGCAAAGTTTTTTTCTCAGCCCTTTAATTAAGAGGAATGTGACTGAGAGGATCCATGACAGTCAGCAGGTTATGACATGGGCCATGCCAACAATGCCACTCATGAAAAACGCATTTATCATCCTGACACCTGCTGCCACAGAGAACCATGAATGACCTACACTGGCATCACTGACAAAAGAGAGTGATGCTTGAAAGAAGCCAAGAATCTCCCTACAGTTTATTTGTCCATGAATATTTCATGAACTATTTTCCAATCATGTTGAAGTACTATAAAATGTCCAGATGCTGAGGATAATCATTCCCCGTGACCTTTTTTTCTAAAGAGAAGATGGCCTTGAAAGGATGAGCAATTAAACTTTAGAAATAAAATCTACAAGCGTTAATCACAAAAGGCCTTTGATGGGATCCACAGTGCTGTGATGTGATAAGTCATGCTCCATCACCAATCCTCAGGAAAATCCAGTGGCTGGGACTGGATTTCTTGGATGTCCACAAAATGGCATCCGTCACCATAAACACCAGAGGTGACTGGGATCCTGGAAGACTGGAAATTCATTACAAAATTGGGACAAGAATCACTATGTGTACATTTCATTAGCCCATAGTTTTTGGCATTGGGCTCTAATAAACTAGAATGTTCAGAATGTTACATAGTACTGTTGCCGCGCACCTCTGGGCCTGGGGTTCAATTCCCACCTTGGGTCTGTCTGTGTGTGTGGAGTTTGCATGTTCTCCTTGTGCTTGATGGGTTTCCTCCCACAGTCCAAAGACATGCAGGTTAGGTTGATTGGTGTGTCCAAATTGCCTGTTGTGTGTGTGCCCTGAGGTGGGTTGGTGCCCTGCCCTGTGCCCTATGGACTCCAGGCTTCCCTGTGACCCTCACCAGGAATAAGTGGTTAAGAGGATGGATGGATGGATGGGTGAACAGTGTTTTAAATAAAGTGACTGTAATTAAAATATAAACTTTTTCCATGCAATGTTATTTCCTCTATAAATCCAGGTGCTCCCTTCACTAAATGTCAATGTCAGTTTTGTTTGTATGGCACATTTAAATAAAACATTGTTGACCAAAGTACTGTACAGTACCAGACATTCCAGAGTCTGGGTACCATGACAGCAAAGGTGTGTTCACCCTGACTCTTCATCCTCGGTTTGGGAAACAAAGTGACCATGTTGGGTTGTATGGTAATAAAAGATCAGAGATGTATGAAGGTGCTAGGTTATTTACAGCTTTATAGGCTAACATCAGATTCTTAAACCTGACTCTAAACTATATAGGGAGCCAGTGAAGGTATTGCAAAACTGGAGTAATGTGTTTGCATTTATGTGTATTAGTTAAAATTGCACAGCGTTTTGGACCATTTGTAGTCTGGCCAGAGAAGCTTGGCCAACTCCAATGTAGACAGCATTGCAGTAGTCAGTACTACATGTAATAAATGCATGAATACATTTTTCCAGGTATTTCTTAGTTAAGAATGGCTTAATCCTGGACTGTAGTCTTAACTGAAAAAAGCTAAGCTTGATGACAGAATTTATCTGATAATGAAGTTTCAGACCACTGTCCAATATAAACCCCAGATTGCTGACAGAAGGCTTAACAGAGGAGTCTAAACCAGTAAAGTCACTTTAATAGGGTAATGGGTTTAGCTCTGCTGTGCCGAAACACCAACACTTCCATCTTATTCTCATTAAAACTCAAGAATTTTGAGGCCATCCACACTTTGTCCATTAGACAATCCAACAGGGGTCTGAGACTGCTAGCTTCCTACTTTTTGGATGGGCAGTAGATTTGAACATTGTCTGCATAACAGTGGAAAGAGAATCTGCATTTCCTAATAACCAAGCCCAATGACAGTAAATAAAGGGAGAACAGCAAGGGCCCAAGGATAGATCCCTGGGAAACTCCACATGTAAGAGGTGCTGAAGTGGATCTAGCATTACCAAACTTGATGGAAAAACTGTGACTGGACAAGTATGATCTAAACAATTCTAAAGCAGACCCAGTAACCCCAGCACTATGTTGTAAGAGATGCATAAGAGTAGCGTGAGTAATAGTATTAAATGCTGCAGTCAGGTCAAGCAGCAAAATAATATCAGAATTCCCAGCGTCAGTAAATAGTAGAAGGTCATTTAAAACCTTTAGGAGTACCAACTCAGTATTATGGAAAGCTCTAAGACCAGACTGAAACACCTCAAGGATACCATGGGTATCCAAATAAGACTGGAACTGTATAAAACGTTTCCTCCATAATATGTGAAACAAACAGCAGCTTAGAGATGAGTCTAAAATTAAATAAATTGGAGGGGTCCAAGTTAGGATTTTAGGCATAGGTTGGAAGAGATGGGGGTATCGCATCAGTACCTAAGCTAGCATGTAAAATTTTCCAAACTCCTGCTCCAATATGATTAATTATTTCATTAAGAACCGTGGAGGAATAATGTCAGTGGGGCAGTATGAGCATCTCGATTTTCCAACAATCTTAAGGGAGGAGAGGGAAATGGGCTCAAACTGATCAGGAGAACCAGGCAATTTACAAAGATATAAGGATCATTGGAAGGTGGTATAATAAGGGCCCTAACATTCTAGATCTTGTCCACAAAAAAAATCAGGAATAACCCACAATTCTATGCTGGTTAAACAATAGGATTCAATTGCAGAGTGTTTAAATCAGTATCAATTGTGCTGAACAGGATATGAGGATTAGAATTATTCTTTTGAATATGAAAAGTATGAGTTTTCTCAGCTTTGACAATTTTACGATTATTATCTAGGCTATTTCAAACAATTTCAAAGACACATGCAACTTATCTTTTTTCCATTTATGCTCAGCCTGCCTACATTCACACCGAGCAGCACAAGTGATCTCGTTCATCCAGGGTATAGGTTTACATTTAGTGAATGACATCTTCAGCAGGGCAAAATTATTTGAAACGTTACTACGGGTAGCATTGAACAAATGAGTCAAATCATCAAAAACTAAAGCCAGGCGAGACTGAGAAGAGCTCAGGCATATAATTAAAAGCAGCACCAAACTGATCAGCAGAGGCAACTGTGTCAATACACACATTGTCTGGCCGACTGATAAGGAAGTGGATTCTCAAAAACAAGAGGGTTATGATCAGAAAAGAGTGCATCGCATATTTCCAAATTAATAACAAGAAGCCCATATGACAGAACAAGGATCAAGTATGCCCTTGCTCCAGAGTAGGACCAGATGCAAACTTGAACTTCATCTGTTCTCCTTGTAATGTTTAAATAGCTGCTTACTTATCCTTTGTGCTACTGCTAATTTGAGCTTGTGTTACTGATATTTAAATAGACTTGGAGCCTATTTTACTGAACTGAATCTTGTGCACTTTGACTATAGGACAGCGCAGGCTGTTAGCTGGATTCTCAGATAGCGTCTGACCTTGTTTTAAGATGCACCTGTACTATCGCTCATTTGTAAGTCGCTTTGTCGAAAGCATCTGCTAAATGAATAAATGTAAATGTAAACAAGATTAAAAGAGTCAACAAGGTTGAAAAAGTCTGCAACGAACATCTTAGAGCAGCGGACGGGAATGTTGAGATCACCCACGATCAAGATATCATGATACCAGTCAGAAACCCAAACAACTAACTGAATCTTGTGTACTCTTGACTATAAGGACAGCACTTACTGTAAACTGGATTCCCAGATACTGTCTGACCTTGCTTTTAAGAGAATAGCTGCACTAAACAAGTTTGTAAAGCAAGCAGATCATGGCAACACAATGCTGTGATGTCACAGTTACAGTAAGGCACCCGTCTCTTTACTTATCTAAATTTAGTACAGTGAAACCCTGGCAGGACAATTACAGTCTTCAGAATAGTGGTTTTGTCTTGCCATGTTAATACCATAAGATTATTGATATGATATACATGCATAAATATCTACTCAACAATCTGTTTTAGTGCAAGAGAAAGGACACTTCTTAGATTTTGTTCAGATACTCACTCACAGAGGATGTTGAAGTAGCTCAAATAATTTTGTGGACAATTGGTGTAATTCTTGCGGGACACCAACTGTCCTGACCTGTTGCAAGAGATATCCAGGGTCATATCTTGCTGTAGCACTTTTCACCACACCTGTGGAAATAGATTCATGTTTTGATCTATTCCCACCTTCTTCTTGTCAAACCCTAGAGAAATGTTCCATGTGTGGGCCCACGGAAGCTGAACATAAGGAGAAAAGGGTTTTTTAAAGTTTTATAATATTTTGTTAATCCCAGAAGGAAATTACTTCTCTTTGTTGAACCAATTCCCTGAGGGGAACATTGGGCAGCCAGCTACATGTGGCACCCAGGGAGCTAGGGCTCAGTGTCTTGCTCAACGACACACCTGGCTGTGCTGGGACTGAAATCAGGAGACTTCTACATCCCAGCCTAATAGTCTACCCAAGTCATTTGAATATTTTTTGTTTCACTTATTTACATACACCATCAACTGCATAACTTCAGCCCACTTACACTTAATAATACATAGTTTCATATATATATATATATATATATATATATACACATATATATATATATATATATATAAACACACACACACACACACACACACACACACACACACACACACACACACAAGAAAAATGTAAGGGGTACCAGCTAAAATCTTGCCTAGGGCATCAAATTGGTCAGGGCAGAATCTGTTAGTAAGTGATATTTCCTATCATTACTCTTCCTGACTTCTGTCACCCTTGTAGCCCTGTCATCTAAAAGCAAATAACCACTGGGAAATAAAAACACAGTTCTGCACTCCTTTTCATTTTGCTATTTTATTATAGCTGATTTATTACTTCCAATATAGCCTCTTTCAACAGTGAAATAGTAAAATGTTGGTGAAGGCAGAGCTCAGTATGCCCCAAATTTACTCCTGCAGCCTTATATTCTCTTCAGAGGAGAGTTCGCTGTCTGGTACTGTGGAGGCCAGACTTTCTTCTCCAGTCGAGCCCAGACTCTCTCCTACCAAGGATGTTGGAGTTTCCTCCTCAAGTGAGGCTGTCTGCCCTTCCTCAGGTGAAGCTGTTTGTCCCTCCTCAGGTGAGGCTGTCTGTCCCTCCTCAGGTGAGGCTATCTGGTCCTCATCAGGTGAGGCTGTCTGCCCTTCCTCAGGTGAGGCTGTCTTTCCCTCCTCAGGTTAAGGCTATCTGTCCTTCCTCAAATGAGGCTGTCTGTCCCTCCTCAGGTGAGGCTGTCTGTCCCTCCTCAGGTGAGGTTCTCTGCCCTTCCTCAGGTGAGGCTGTCTGCCCCTCCTCAGGTGAGGCTGTCTGTCCCTCCTCAGGTGAGGCTGTCTGCCCTTCCTCAGGTGAGGCTGTCTGCCCTTCCTCGGGTTCAGTTGGTGCTGAACGCTCCACCTGTGCTTCTGCCAAGGTTAGTGATTGTATTGACTGTATAACAAAGCTGTCTGACAGTTAGTGACAATAGCCAGTGGTCTGGCACATTCTTTTGGGCAGCTGTACAATGCCCAGCAGTCTGCCCTTGATCCCAACTGCTGCATCAGCTGCCTGCATATGATGGCAAAAAAACCCAGATGTGGGCACCAGTTCAGGTGCTGGGAGGCAGCTTTGTGTGTTCATGAAGCCACATCTGGACAGCACTACAGCATTTGTGTGCCTGAGAGTGTGACATTGCAGAAGAACCTTGTTTAAATATTAGATGGAAATGTACTTTCATGAACATCAGTTTTACAAAGCCACAAACAAGATTGATTTGAATTTCCCTGTTGTGGGACTAATAAGGGATTATCTTGTGTTACATTTCATTATAGGAGGTAGTCTCCTGACCTAATCATAAGTCATTTCAAACCATTTGTGATTTCACAGTGATTCATTACTTCTCTCCATTTAGCCCATTCCCTGAGGGAGCAGTGGGCAGCCATTATTGGGCACATGGGAAGGTAGCGCTGAGCATCTTGCTCAGAGACACACCTGGTGGCTAGTGTGGGATTCAAACTAGAACATTTCCACATCCCAGCTTGCTGCTCACCCCATTGAGCCACCAGGGTACTGCATATCTTCACACATTCACCAAGTCTGCTGAAAAACTCCACCAGTTTGTTGGCTGTGACTGTCACACTCCACTCTGGTAGGCCTACTGTGTACGCCTCAGACCATTTTGTCAAATAGTCCATGGCTACAAGGAGATATCTGTTCCCAGCATCAGTGGCAGGGTTAGGATTCCAGTCGATCTATTCAGTAATCACTGCACCTGACCTCCATCCCTCATCCTGTAGCTGGTTAGCTGGTTAACCTACAAACTGACCCCACATCATCATTTCAGGCTAAGCCCAGCTGGGATACATGGACTCCCAGGCCATCAGGTGCTGTGAACCCAACCCCCAGGTGTGGCTCCAGGGTGGGTCCATATACATTTACATTTTATTCATTTAGCAGACATTGAATAATAATAAGACTTACAATGAATAATAGTACACATGCATGTAACAAACGAGGTCAAGCAATATCAGAGAATCTAACTAACAGTAAGTGCTGTCCTATCATCAAAGTGCACCCGATTAAGACTGGCAACTGTCACAACATCATTCAAGTAAAGCATAAACAAATAAACAGTAAGTCTGAAATAACTAGAGATACTGAAACTGAATTAACTAGACAAACATTTGCAAGCAAGCAGCCAACTCCATTGCCAGAACTAAGCAAATGAAACCATGGAAAGATATAGTCCCACATCAGGCAGGGTACACTTAATTTTTTTGTGTACTCATGGGAGTTTCTGGAGTTTTCAGACCTGTTCGCCATGGGAAACCCTGCCAGCAGCATAAAGCTCTTGATGACCTATCTCTGAGGGTCACAGAGGCACTGAAACCCCACTACCACAATAAGTTAATTATCAGTCAAGGAAAGATTTCATCTATCCAGCCATTATCTTAACCACTTATTCCTGGTGAGGGTCGCAGGGAAGCCTGGAGCCCATAGGGCACAGGACACCCAGGGCAGGGTGCCAGCCCACCACAGGGCACACACACTATAGGCAATTTGGACTCACCAATCAACCTAACCTGCATGTCTTTGGACTGTGGGAGGAAACCGGAGCACCCGGAAAAAACCCACCAAGCACAGGGAGGACATGCAAACTCCACACACACAGACCCAAAGCGGGAACTGAACCCTAGACCTGGCGGTGCACGGCAACAGTGCTAACCACCACGCCACTGAAAAGTTTCACATAAATTTAAAAATTTGTATAAGTAATAATAATAAAGTATATGTACTTTAAATATTTTATCACATTGTGAATGGTTTCCTGATTGGAGAGATATACTGCAAGAGTTTATTTTTGTATAACCTGCTGTACTCTTCATCTTATTCGATCACATTAAGAAAGTGTTCTGCACACATTTAACCACAAGATGTCACTGTTTTACAATACATCAATCCTTTCATGCATGTTATTAATGTGCTGATTTCCACATAGTAAAATACAGTAAAGGACAAGTAAATTGTAATGTCCTTCAGACAGCTTCAGGGTAATTCTATAACAACACGAAGATTTATTGTCATATTACCTAAGCATAATTTTCCCCCTTTTTGTAATATGGGTGCTTGTTCTAAATTTGATTGACAAGTTTCCAATGAAAGTACTGGAGCTTCTCTTCAAGGCCCATATATATTCCTGAGGTCATTGTCAGCTTCAGTAATTACAGAAAAGATTTTCTCTGATCAGCATGTTTTTACAACCCTGTGAAATGTTGAAAATCAGTGAAAATCTGACACAGGCAGCTCATCTATCCTTTAACATGTAACAATAAAACTTAGGCATCAGCCCCAGACTGCTCAGGGACTGTGCCGATCAGCTCTGTGAGGTGGTCACGTACATTTTCAACCTGAGCCTAAGTCTGG
>JABJVR010000103.1:4218457-4267660 GCA_025773905.1 Chitala chitala
CTGAAGCTCAGTGTGCTGTACATTCTGTATGCTGAAGCTCAGTGTGCTGTACATTCTGTATGCTGAAGCTCAGTGTGCTGTACATTCTGTATGCTGAAGCTCAGTGTGCTGTACATTCTGTATGCTGAAGCTCAGTGTGTTGAACATTCTATATACTGAAGCTCAGGGTGTTGTACATTCTGTATAGTGAAACTCATTATGTTGTATATTCTTTATTTTGAAGCTCAGCGTGCTGTACATTCTGTATGCTGAAGCTCAGCGTGCTGTACATTCTGTATGCTGAAGCTCAGTGTGCTCTACATTCTGTATGCTGAAGCTCGGTGTGTTGAACATTCTGTATGCTGAAGCTCAGCGTGTTGTACATTCTTTATTCTGAAGCTCAGGCTCAGTGTGACATACATTCTTTATGTTGAAGCTTACTGTGCCATACATTCTGCATGCTGAAGCAAAGTGCTGAACATTCTGACTAAATATACAGTGCTGATATTGGATATTAATTTTATTAGGTGTAATTTTTGGTGACTGTTGAGAAAACCGTGTGTGATTTTTGAAATACTATTTATAACACAGATGATCTAGGTGAATATCATACAGTATTATGGGATGTATAATGTGCTGGGTCAAATCAGCCAGTAATCTGTCCTGTGGTATTTGGAGTTCTAATTTAGCTATGCCTTTGTACACTACATAATGATGCATAAATCAATGTATTTTTTGTTTTCCTGGTTCTGTGTTCTATTTCTCCATAATTTAACCACATAAAATACTAACATTGTAATCTGAATTGCCTGAACTTGTCAAAGTTTTGAATATACAAAAGTTAATCAAGATATGTTTAATTCTTCATTAAACTACAATTTTACCTCATTTTACACTTCCTGTTTTTCTTCCAGGAAACAGTCGAATATGCCTTCCTTATCATTTTTACAATTGAAACATTTTTGAAGATTATAGCGTATGGATTGGTAATGCATCAGAACGCATATGTGCGTAACGGCTGGAACATGCTGGATTTTGTCATTGTTGTCATAGGGTGAGTATTCTGTACACCTTACAGCACATGTGATATTACAGACATTGTTGTCATAGGGTGAGTATTCTGCACACCTTACAGCACGTGATATTACAGACATTGTTGTCATAGGGTGAGTATTCTATACACCTTACAGCACGTGTGATATTACAGCATTGTTGTCATAGGGTGAGTATTCTGTACACCTTACAGCACGTGTGATATTATAGACATTGCCCGGAGTGTGGTCACTATGTTCACTAAAACTGGCATAGAAGATGTATTAATAAAAATTAACACAAATGGGGGTGGGTTGAGAAACGTTGGAAAAAGGGCTAAACGGTACCCATGCTGCACTCTCTCACGGACAGCAAAGGCTTATACTTTTACTCTGGCTCCAGTGAAGTCTGTGAACTGCAGCACACCCTCTGGGCCTCGCGCTCCAATCTCCGGCACAGAGATATAAATGTACACAGATTAGGTAGGGGCTGCCATGCTGGTCTATGGCCCAGAAAAGGCAGCTGATGCTAAATAGGATTTTCTCCAGCTGTAATGACTCATTTTTTTGGGTTCCTTCTTGTCTGTCACACACTCTGTATTCCTCCCTGAATCCTCCTTCTCCTTCATCTTTTTAAACATTGCTCTGTTTACTTCTCTGAAAATAATATGCTGAACAGGATTTAGGGAATTGGTACTGTACCTACATATGAACCACATTTTACATAAATTTCTTCTGGAAATATTCAGCTGTGCTGTTACACCGTAATGTTGTAAGCCATGTATGTTATTTTAGATAAGCATAAAATTAAACTAAACATTAACTTTATTAACTGCAGCCATTGTTTAAAACCTGTTTGAACTGTGCACAGCTTTATTTAGGCTGACTAAAAATGCAATACGTTGCTAAGTGTTCAGTGAGCTTATCTGTGCTTTCCAGTACATTGATGGGCTTTTGTTATTTTGTCTGTTTGCACCTTTTTTCACAAGTAATTTATTGTTGTTGGTGTCTGTTCAGCACAGGTCATTTACTATTCTGTTTTCTACAGAACTCACCTAATGTGGTTTCTGGGAGTCTCACGTAGATTTGTTAGTGGTTTTTGTTTAGGTTTCTAAGGTTGCTGCTGTTTACATCTGTTTTGCTCCCGTCCTTCTGTGTCATTTGCACCCTGCCATTTGTGTCATTTATGCAGTTCATTTGGTTTTGTTTGTGCCGGTTCTGTGTAGGTTGTTCAGTGTTGTCTTGGAGATGCTAACCAAAGACAAGGAGTCCGATGCAGCCGGCAGCCACCAGTCGGGTCATGGGGGAAAGCCGGGGGGTTTTGATGTCAAAGCCCTGCGAGCCTTCCGTGTGCTGCGCCCCCTCAGGCTGGTCTCAGGAGTGCCCAGTGAGTGCCCTGCTTGGGGGGCACACCCTCATATTAACCCTCCCCACTTTTTACATGATAAGCACAGATTCATACTACCGATATCTTCACATTAACAGATGCCTCTTGTTATGACTGAGCCCTCACGTAATGAGTGTAACCTCATACGCTTTTGTGTCAACTAGCCGCGATGTTGCCAACAAAACCTCGCACTATCAGCACCCTTCATGCCAACCACACAGTGTCAGACTGGCAGCGAGGCCTAGCACGATCAGCGCACCGCTGTACCATCAGCACACACTCACTCCAACAGTTTCACCAAACCACATTCCCCTCTAGCACTTAAACTTTTTTGCTCAGTAAAAACATCTCCTAACATGAATGCCTGTTTCAAACTAATTACAAACATTTTGGTTCATAGTGAAATGCATGTGCAGGCTGTAAATAACACGTGGTCATATAAATACAAATATATCAGTTCCCTGTGACCTTGTAGCAGAACTTGTAAAGGATGTTCTGAGCTGAGCATCTTTGTGTTTTCCATCTTCCAGGTTTACAGGTAGTGTTGAATTCCATTATTAAAGCCATGGTGCCCCTTCTTCATATTGCCCTGCTGGTCTTGTTTGTGATCATCATCTATGCCATCATTGGACTGGAGCTCTTCATAGGGAAGATGCACGCAACTTGCTACATGGCTGGAACAGGTAGGCCAACACACAGCTAACGATCACGGCTGGCATGTGAACGGATGACAACAGTCACTGCACTGCACTAAAGTTTAAGAGATTACTATATGTGTGGGCTCCAGTGTTAATGGTTAGTACGCGAAAGACAAAAGCACTCACGGCCAGTTTGTGAAAACATGTCACAATGTAAAATGTAAGAAAGAATGCAGAGAGCCAGGGCCAGTTTGTGAGTGAGCATTAATGGTTATGCCTGGAGTACGAAAGCAGGCTAACTGCAATGGCCGTTAAGTGGAAGACAGGTAAGTGCCATTAGGAGTGCAGGAAGCCTGAAAATGGTCATAAGCAGTGTGTAATAAATGGACAAGGCCTTGAAGGAATTGAAAACAGACTTAGCTAATCTGCTATCCGCTGTTTTACCATACCTTTGGGATAAGAAAATGATATGACTGCAGTGCATTGTGGGAGCACTTCCTAGCTTTGGTGGTTCATTCTGGTGTACTACAGATTCTCCTTACAGCACTGCATTGTAGTCGTCGGAAAAATGGTCAGCAAACATCAGAATTTGGACCTTCTTTAATAAATGTGTTTTTAGATGATGTGGAACGTATGCATGGATTCATTTACTTGTATTTTCCACATATGCAGTTGACACCTTGGGCTTTCATGTGTATATGTGAGTGTAACATGTCCAGTTCATGCACCTGGCCCACAGATATCATTGCAGAGGATGAGCCAGCACCATGTGCAATCTCAGGTCATGGGCGCCAGTGCCCCATCAATGGTACTGTATGCAAGGAGGGCTGGCATGGCCCCAACAGCGGCATTACCAACTTCGACAACTTTGCTTTTGCCATGCTGACTGTGTTCCAGTGCATCACCATGGAGGGCTGGACGGATGTGCTCTACTGGGTGAGTTCACACGGAGTGTCACATGACCCCCTCCACCCCTTGCTCGTGGTCCATCGCATGGCGCAGGTCACATCATGGTCCTGTGCTGGCAGTATGTTCTTTTATGCACCCTCGGTACCCTGCCCAAACCACATTGGTACACCAGCCACAGCACGCCAGTAGGCAGTGTCCGGTCTGATCCCTTCACTGGTCATCCCCTGTTTGGTGACCCTGCTGGTGCTGTTCCTCTTTTCCCCCTCTATGCTGCAAATACCAGCAAATGGCTAATGAAGATGTCAGAGGCATCAGGCTGGGAGTACTTGAGTGTTGACGAGAAGAGGCTTGTTGATCATGTGTTAAGACACTACTGGCAATTTATGATTGCAGATTATATGAAGGAAGTGATACAGTAAGCAGTATTATATGGCACACTGTATCATTACATGTAATACACGTTATTGTCAGATAATGTGCAGTTTCTTGCTCTCATCACCGAAGCTTGAATAGACAGTAAGTTCAGTAAGTTGAAGGTTTCATGGAGGTCACAACTTTCCAGTGTGGTCCCTGTCTGCCAGGTGTGGCCCAGGCCATAGGCCGACTGGTAATCTGGAAATTCTGTCAAATATCAGAGCGGTTGGCCGACCTACTGTGTAGATGGCCGTCAGACGTACTAACCATTAATACACAATAAATGCGCATGTGCCAGTTATGTTTGTTCATGGCTTGTCCAGCACACCCCCCGAACTGTGACTTGAACACTCTAGGTCTGTTTTCAAGTCCCAGTCCATCCCTGGCCTAGGCTGTCACAAATTAGGCCATGACATTGTCATTGGCCACTGAGGGCAGCATAAATGACATTGTTGGACTGGGTACATACTAGTTGTATGCTGTGTTATGTTTGAGGAATGTTAAATTCAACAGAGACATTTATAGGCTAGTGGAAGACCAATGAATTTTAAACGTATGCATGTTCTGTTGCAGTCATTAGTACATGACTTGAGGCATTTGAGATTCAACAGGAACAAAAAAGTCTAATATTTTATTTTCTAATAGGATCTTTTAATGAGCGGCTCTTGTCTTCTCATACAGTTAAACAAGGAGGTCTGTTTAAGCCAACTATTGTCAGGTGTCTTTTTCTGTGTTGCCCTATGCACTGAGCTTCTGCTTGGCCCCTGGAAAGTTTATTTGCAAGAGAGAAGCTGAGCTCAGAGTCTCTTAATGTGAATTAGAATCATTGAGAAATCCCTTTGGCAATAAGGATTCACAGTGTACCAGGTGGAAACTTGAATTCTCATTGTTTCATGTGCCCAGGATCACTGTGTGTCTGGTTTTGTCTGTGCCAGTCCTGGACCCAGGGTCTCTCTTTCACCACTGGGTTCAGTCTTTCTCCTCCTTTTTTCTCACTCTCTCCATCATCCTAACTGTGACCGCTGGTTCCACTCTCTCTCACCCTCTCTTGCTCCCTCTGTCTCTCCCTATGTCTCACCATTGGGTCCAGTGTCTCCCTCCATACTGGGACTAGTGCTTCAATGTTCCTCACGTTACCTGTCCCTGCAGATGAACGATGCCATGGGGCTTGAGCTGCCGTGGGTCTACTTTGTCAGTCTCGTCATCTTCGGATCCTTTTTCGTTCTAAACCTCGTTCTTGGTGTGTTGAGCGGGTAAGCCCTTTCTCTCTCTTCCTCTTTCTGTGCATCTGGGCAGCGGCTTCCTGCCCTGTCTATGTGGTGTCTGCCACAGTCGGCCTGATCAACACATGAGCAGAAGATCTGGGCTGGGTGTGTCTTAGCGATCCTTTGTCCTGTTCCTGACCTGTGGGCTTGCGGGGGCCGGAGGGAGAGGTGGCTGACAGAGCTTCAGTGAGACTCCTCCTACCCTCCCACCTCCCACATTTCTTAACACACTACTCTGGTTTCACAGGTGAACGATGCCATTGGTTGGGAAACGCCGTGGATCTACTTTGTTAGTCTTATCATTCTGGGCTCCTTTTTCGTGCTGAACCTTGTTCTGGGTGTTCTGAGTGGGTAAGCAGCGTGAGACTCAGATGCAGTGGCCCCCCGTGGGCATGCTCTGTGAGCGCGGTGCTTCTCCTCACTTTTTTTGGGCATGCTCTGAGAGCACGGTGCTTCTTTTCACTTTTTTTGGACATGTTCTGTGAGAACAGGTCTTGTCACCCTCGTTGGTCATTCTCTGGGTGCATGGTGCTTATACTTACCATCTTTGGGTGTGTTGAGTGACTGCAGAGTTTTTCACCTTCACTAGGCACTGGTGTTTCTCCTCACCCTCTCTTGGCATGCTCTGTGACCATGGAGTTTCACACCCTTTCTGGGCATGCTCTATTAATGCAGTGCTTCTCTGGGTTTGCACTCTTTCAAAATGTTATAGTTAAAACGTAGCCCTTCTAGGTTTATATTGTTTTAATGAGTAGTACAATATCATTAAGATAAAAAAATGAATATGGTTTATTTTTAAAGTTATTTGAATACACATTAATATGGAGTTGATTCTTTTGTTCAAATCGCATTTTATTTGGCCTTAAACAAGTACTTATAGTATTTAACCTACTGCAAATACCCAGCAAATAAACTGTATAAAAATAGCTTTGAAACAGATGCATAGTGTTAATTTTCATGAATTAATTCAGGGATGTGTTTGACTTTTTGTTTCTCACCAGCTCTATAGAATAACTTGTAATTAGATTTATTTAATTTAACTATAGTGTGAAACTACCCTCTGCACTCTGTGTGAGGGCAGAGTTATTTGAGTGGTTAGTACGGCTATATTACGTCTTGGCTCATAAGTTACTCGGTCTACAGTGCAAACTCACAGGAAAGTTTTATTTTGCTTGCAAACAACTGCCAGCTCCCCATTTGGAATTTCTAAAGCTTAGTTCACAAAATACATGTTTTCATTTTTGAAGAAAACCCCTACATGTATGCATGTGTCAGGTCACACAAACATTGACTTTAAAGTTTTTGTCCACTGCTGGTTCACCCAACATGTTTTGTTAATTAGGACCAGCTTGGCGTCGGTAAGCAGATGTGTTGCTGGAACACAGCAACTGAGCCCGTCCCTGCATTTTTCTGCCTTCAGTTCAGAAGGCTATACATGTTCATGTATCTGGAATACTTGAAAAATGCCTTTGACATTCAGAAGGAAATAACAATGTTGGTGTTCAGCTCAAGGAGGGTCCAAATGACCAATTGCACTGTATTCATTTTCTCAGGAAAGGACCAATATTCTTTTGTGTGTCTGTGATTTTCCTGGTGTGTTCTAGTCATTGTGTTTCACCAGAATGCAACAGATCCTCAAAATTTGAGTTAAAGGGGAATTCATCACATTTGTGTAGAATTCTACACAAATGTGATGAATTCATGCCTTCCTTGTTTTCACTGTGGTACACATTTTGTACCAAATAATGAATGAAATATATATATTTTTTGCAAGGCTTTAAACATTTTAGGCATACTTCTTTAGTCTTCACATATGCATTACATGGTAGTTGGTGACTGTCTGGTGTCGTTTCCCATAAGCATCTTTATGTGATGCCATGCTTATGCAATACTCTGGAGATCTGAAAAGGAAGTGTTCTTGATGGGTTTCACTGAATAAGCAATGCTGAATGTACTGAATGACAGAAAATAAACGAGAACAGTACACACAGTTGCCGTTTGACACTGAAAATTAAAATACTGATGATTACAGACAGCAGAAATGTTACTTTCACGATGCAGTCTGGAACAAATGTCATTTAATTAATTCAGAAGGCTGAAGTTTTTTTTTGACATCTGGTGAGAAGCACAAATTTTGTATCATTTTAGGTTGAAGTTCTGTGTAACCACACACGGAATGTGGGAATAATCAACTGTAATTTCGTACTTATATGTACATTTAGTGAGATCAGCATAACTCATGCAAATGAACCAAATGCGAACACAGATGATTAAGTGAATGGGTTAAATTGTTAGGTGAAAGAGCATCATGTGATTGAGTGAACAGCTACTGTACAAATGCAGAGCAAAGGTGAATGAGGGAAGTGCTGACCCATAGTGTCCTGCTGCCAGTGAATTCTCCAAGGAGCGAGAGAAGGCCAAAGCCCGTGGAGACTTCCAGAAGCTGCGGGAGAAGCAGCAGCTGGAGGAAGACCTGAAGGGTTACCTGGACTGGATCACGCAGGCCGAGGACATCGACCCCGAGAATGAGGAGGACGGTGATGAGGAAGGCAAGCGCAACCGTAAGTACCCTCAGGCGCCATCCCATCTTCCCACTGTCCATCTGACACCCGGCACGACCTCTGTGGCTGCCTTCAGTCAACCTGAGAAAACAGGAACAAAAAGATGGAGCTTATGCAAGTGATGCGGCTGAACAAACAAGGAACATGCTGAACAAGTTTTGCGCACTTTTGACTCACGAGAGATCTGCACAAGGTGCAGGTTTTACCGGTGTTAGGATCCCATTTATTATATCAGGTGTGAGAGCCTGGATTGCAAATTTCTCTTGAAACATAAAAACTTGTGGCACTTGGTGAATGTAGACAGCACCTTCTTCCTTAGAGGAACTCAAGAGAAAGCAGATTACAGTACTGGCCATCGATTAACCCCAGCTGATGCTAGGCTAATATCTCACGACAACTCGAGCAAAACACAAAACTTCTCAACACAGCCAGGGTGCATGGCTCCCTCACATTAGCCAAACAAACTGTGAGGTCATGGAATAATAGAGTTCATGGTGACTACATTGCATAATATGAACATTTTTTGCACAAAAAAAAAAAAAGTCAAAGTTTTGAAAAGCTTGGGCAAAATAACTCAGTAATGTATGTTTTCGGGATGTGGTATTTAAGCTGAGTTCAGTAGAACACTGCTGGCAGACATTTGTGCACAAAACACAACCCGTTGACCTTAAAACGAAGTGTTTATGTGTCACTATGATAATGAGAACATACCTGTCCTCAGGAAACTTACGCAAAGTGTTTTACACTTAATGAGTCACTTTTGGGCATTTTGTTTATTTGTCATACCTCTTACATGGGCATGAATATTCCTTGTCTGTTGCACACAAAGGCTTGCTAGCCAGCTACAAACACACATGCACATATGCCAACATACACACAGAATCCCAGCTTTACACACGAGCACATCTGCTCGCATTCACACGCCGCACTTTTTTCAAATGCAAATGATTTATCCAAACTGCAAACGATTTATCCAAAGCAGTACATTCATTCATCTTGAAACCGCTTGGCCTGGAGCCTGTCCCATGTGACACAGGATGGTAGGAGGGTACCCACAGGACAGGGTGGCAGGTCACTGCAGGGCACACGCACGCGCACACACACACACACACACACACACACACACACACACACACACACACACACACACACACACACAGAGAGACAGTAGAGTTAGCAGCTCAGCAGAATTGCATGTGTTTAGGCTGTAGGAGGAAAGCTGAGCACCCAGGATAAACTCATAGAAGCCTGGGGCGAACCTACATACAGACCCATCAGATCAGAGTAAATCTATACAGTGTTACATTTTGTACACATACAGACACACACTGTCTTCCCATCTGATACATACAGAGATACACACTTTCTCTCTGTGCTGTACAGTGATACAAGAAACAATTCAATACCAGCAATGTAAAATAATGTGTGTGAATATGAAATAAAAAATATCCAGAGTATGCATTTTAAAAGTGAATAGATAATACAATAAGATTATGAAATAATAGAATTGTTCCACACAGATAAAAAGCAGCACAGAACTATGATGATGGGGTGTTGAAAGCAAGTGAATAAAAATGGGTCATGTGCACCTCTGTCTCCTTCAGGGACAAGAATCTGCAGTCCGTGCAAGCACAGCAATAACAAGCAAAGGGAATGCGGGTCCTATTTGGGTACTGCAGAGTCATTCAGCTGCTCTCTGTTCACACGAGAGTAGATCTGGAGGGCGCATTAAAAAGCTAACCGTCTCACAGTGCAGCTCAATGAGAATTTGTCAGTGCTTTATGTGTCAATGCTCTGATTTGCATTAGAGCATGATTAGTGTGTACCACCTGACAGACATGACTGTGCTGATTGGTTTCCCACCTTTTGTGTGAGGTGTTGCTTTGCCGTGTATTTAACCTGTGCCGACTGTGACTCATCATTGTGCGTTGTCTCCCGCTATAACACTGCTCCCTTCCTTTGCTGTCCAAATGCATGGGCACACATGCATTTAATGTGAAGGGGTAACTCTGGCTGACTTAATGGGAAAGAAGAAAGGAAAGTTTGGTTGGTTCAGCCAATCCTCTGACACTCATGGTAAATTTTTTTTTTGTTGTTCCATTCACCGTACGTCGGTTTGAGTGTGCGTGTGTGCGTGTCTGTGCGAGCTTCACTGTATGCTTTGTGACTGCTGTGAGTTAGAATGCTTTGTATCGATGGTAAGTGTTGGGGTATTTGGGTTTTCTTGGGTGTTTCATGAGTTTGCCAACTCCTTCATTTGCTGTATTTCCATTTTTATCTCCATGCATGTCCAGCAAGTAGATTTTTTTTCTTTTAATTTTGTCTAAATGTTCAGCAAAGCAATGTATTTACTAAGAGGCTTTTCATGGACAATAAATGGAACCTGCTGGTTTTCAGTGAACAAAATATTTCCTAAGGGAGATACAGGCTGAAGCCCAAAGGCTTGGAACTTATTTTTTAAAAAGTAGAGAATCAAGGAATTCCCACATTATTAATCCCCTCAGTATTTAGTCTCTGTGACCGAATAACACTGCTGTCAATGCACCTACCCATCAGTGGCGTTGTTTTTGACAGCGGATCCTCAGTGGAAGTAATTCTCACCCAGTGACAGTTTATCATCATGATGAAGTTCTTATACTGCTGTCAACCAGTCAGCAGGTTGAAAGCTGACCACTGCTAAAGGGAATGTCCTGGGTTTGGCTGTGGGGTTAACTCTACTGCTGGGCATATACAGCACACGGGTCTTGAGGTGTGAAGATATTCACTCTATCTCACAGCCTTCCTGCAGTTCCAAAATTAATTCAAGTGCTTCTTCTTCTTTATTTATTGGTTCTGCTATGCCGTTGTTCCTTGTGTTCTTATTTCTCCGCATGTTCTTGTTCTGTTTGGTGTGATCTATTGTATAATTTTTAAGGGTCATCCTGTTATGTTAAAATGATAAAAGTGATTGCACTGGCATCCTTTTGCATTTATAAAGCGAGGACCTTTGAGACTCTGTTGATGTGAATGCCATTGGGACGACCCTCCTCATGTGCTTCACTTAAGGCCGTTTTCTTTGCCAACACAGCCAGCATACCAGCCAGCGAGACGGAATCTGTGAACACAGAGAACGTGAACGGGGAGGATGAGAAGACACCATGCTGTGGACCACTGTGGTGCGTTCTCTCTGACTGCTGCCATGATCTCTCATGCTTTCACTGACCCTGCCCCCCACAGTCCCGCTCATGCCCCCGCCCTGACTATCACTCCTACACCCACTGGAACATCTACGCCTGTTCGCTGCTATCCGCATCTCCACTGCTCTCGCACAGTTGGATGTAAAGGTGTCTTGCAGTGTGGTGACCTGCCTGTCTGTTATGCATGCTAACAACACAGTCTTTCTAACAGTCTCATCTCTTCTCATTTTACAGTCAGAAAATTTCAAAGTCAAAGTTCAGGTAAGTACATCTTGAATTTGCATTAATACTTTTTTTTTTTAACGTCTTCTCTGTTTTCAATTTTCATTTTTCCATTTTAATCTTGGAATGCTCCTTAAGACTGAAGAAATTCATATCTAGCAGAAATGTGTGTGTGTTTCTGTGCATGTCTTTAAATGCATGCAGTATGAGCGTATGCAGATTGTATAAGTGTACATTCTCAGTGACCATGCTTAACGAATGACAATAAAGCATTAGCATTACTGTATACATATTCTAATATTGGAACGTCATCATTCATTCAGATAGTAAGTTTAAGCATTCACATAATACATATTCCTCTAGTTGCTAAATGACATTATGTTGTGCTCTTACAGCATGCTGTTCTTGTTGTGAGCTGAACTGACATCACTTCCTTATCATGCAGTCGACGCTGGCGTCGCTGGAACAGATTCTGCCGCAGGAAGTGCAGACTTGCTGTGAAATCGGTCACTTTCTACTGGTTGGTGATCATCCTGGTCTTTCTCAACACGCTCACCATCTCCTCTGAACATTACAATCAGCCAAACTGGCTCACTCAAGTGCAGGGTGAGAAATTCATGTGGATGGTCTGCAGTTGTCTGTTTGAAGGTCAGGAAGTACTATACGTGGTGTACTTACCTGTGGTTTTTGAATGATAGTACATTTGATACCTAAAGTAATATTTGGGAAATACTGCAATTTACCAAGATGTTCATGTGGAATAGAAAGGTATGTAAATTAAATCAGTAAGTTTGCGGTTCAGAAACAGTTAAGGTGGTTAAAGTCCACTATAGTGGTTGTTTGGGGTCTGTTATGTAATGATTCTCCTATCCTGCAGATGTCGCTAATAAAGTGCTACTTGCACTATTCACGTCGGAGATGCTGGTGAAGATGTACAGCCTGGGGCTGCAGGCCTACTTTGTGTCCCTTTTCAACCGCTTCGACTGCTTCGTGGTGTGCGGTGGCATCACAGAGACGATCTTGGTGGAACTGGAGGTCATGTCACCGCTGGGCATCTCTGTGTTCCGCTGCGTTCGACTGCTGCGCATCTTCAAAGTCACACGGTGTGTGCGCTGCCACCTGCCACCTCCTCTCTCTTCCGGTTCTCGTTGTGTGTGCAGTGTGGGTGTGCAGGTTCTTGACTGCCCCAGGGTGGGAAGTGTTCCCATTCTACGTGCCTATTCCATTGTACTGTTCTCTAAGTAGATTTATGAAGTTAAACGTTTGATCGGAGGCACCTCAGTGGAATATCATGAGGTGCTTAAAGCAGTGGGATACGCTACACAAATGGGCCAGTTGGAGCTCTTTGTTGACCTGTCTCTCACCCACTTTCTGTCTTGTGTTCATCAGCCACTGGGCGTCACTCAGCAATCTGGTGGCATCCCTGCTCAACTCCATGAAGTCCATCGCCTCACTGCTGCTGCTGCTCTTCCTGTTCATCATCATCTTCTCCCTGCTGGGCATGCAGGTGTTTGGGGGCAAGTTCAACTTTGACGAGACACAGACGAAGAGGAGCTCTTTCGATAACTTTCCGCAGGCTCTGCTCACGGTGTTCCAGGTGAGCTTGGAAACAAGCGCTCAGGTCCAGGTGAACATAGCTACGGGTGTGGTTAGCATGATTAGGAGCGTGTGGTTAGCATGATTAGGAGCGTGTGGTTAGCATGATTAGGAGCGTATGGTTAGCATGATTAGGAGCGTGTGGTTAGCATGATTAGGAGCGTGTGGTTAGCATGATTAGGAGCGGCGAAATGCTGTTCGAAGGAACTCGGACACAGACATTTGTGGTTGCTGTGAATTTTGAATGTGTTTAGGAAGGGTACAAGGGCAGGGTTTCAGAAACACGTACAAGATGCCAAGCATGCAATGAAAGTATGTGCTGGGATCAATAAAGGCTGAAAGGACATTGTACACTCACCTGCCTTTGCGAGCTGTTCTGATGTAACACCACCTGTGCTGTGGTCAGATTTTGACAGGTGAGGACTGGAATGCAGTCATGTACGATGGAATCATGGCATATGGTGGTCCGTCCTCCTCAGGGATGATTGTGTGCATTTACTTCATCATCCTTTTCATCTGTGGAAACTGTATCCTCATACCCCGAAACTGGCACACTGAGGTTACATTTTGGCTGGGGCTAGAAGGTGGACCTTTGACCTGGAACAGGAAGTATATGTGTGACAGGGACTGGAGATGATGCTGAGGCCAGGAGGTAGGGGGGAGCTTGAGCTCTGGTACACAACAAGAAATGTGATCTTCCTTAAAGGCCGTTATGAACAGACATTCTTCTGAATGTGTTCTTGGCCATCGCTGTTGACAATCTGGCAGACGCAGACAGCCTGAACACAGTACAGCAGGAGGAGGCGGAAGAGAAGGACAAAAAGAAGAGCGCCAGGTAATGGCAGCTGTACCCCCCCCCCCATCCGTCCTGTCCACCCCCGTCCACCCACGCCTCTCAGTTCTGCCTTCACAGACCCACTTCACAGACCCACTTCTCTTACAATGTTTATTTTTCTCCACAGAAGTGGGGATGGAAAAGAGGAAGAAACAGGAGATGGCGATGCCAAGGTTGGTGGCTGAGGTTAACGGGTACTGCAGTTATCAGAAGGTGTGTGTAAATGAGGCAGAGACAGGAGGTGTGTGTGTGTGTGTGTGTGTGTGTGTGTGTGTGTGTGTGTGTGTGTGTGTGTGTGTGTGTGTGTGTGTGAAGTAGAGGATTTCTGGCTGTGAATGTGCTAGAAGGTACTGGAATGTTCCACCTGCTGTATGATCCTCTGTGCAGCGAAGATTCTGAGGGAATAATGTGTTGTTTCTGTGTGGTTCCAGGTGCCAGTGGATGTGGAGGAGGAGAAGGAGCCCTATCCAGATGCAGGTAGAGTCAGTGCAGGGAGCAAAGGAATGAGGGAAGGCAAGTGGGCAATGTGAAGGGTCCTGATAGCAGAGGTTTCCTCATACTACACAGGGGAAGAGGATGAGGAAGAGCCAGATGTTCCTTCTGGGCCCCGACCAAATATTAAAGACCTGGTGAAGAAGGAGAAGATTACCCCAATCCCAGAAGGCAGTGCATTCTTCGTTTTCAGCAACACTAACCCGTGAGTGCACTCTCGCACTGCATAACTCAAAGGCACACACAAAACACATTGTGGTTAAGACAATGTGTAAAACAAAGGCTTGTGTTTCTGCTTTCTACTGTTGTTTTATTCACAAACAGGCAATAGTCTGCACTCTGCCCTCTGCTGCAGTGTGTTCAAAGTTACAGATGAATACATCTAAACACAAAAGCTTAATTGACTAGAAAGTGTTAAACGTGGCGCATCGTGTCCTAAATATTACACTGGTACTCCATATGTATGATTGATTGATCTACTTTGTTAAATCTGTTGCTAACAACATGCACAATGTGAATGGGTTATGTAGCATTTTTTTTTTTTACTTTTTTTTGTCTTCTTGCATGCTAATTTAAAAGTAATATATAATTTGGAAGCCATAAAGGTCATTGTTTGAGGCATGGAGTGCTGTGTGGAATCTAACAATAAGAATATACAGCAACACGGGACAGATTTTGTAATAATAACAATAATAATAATAATAATAATAAAAGTACAGCAGTGTAAAAGTTGAACGTCTTCCAGAGTATTGTATTCATTTTATAGTCTGTGCCCTGTAAAGGTTTTATATGCTCTTTCAACCGCATGGTTTAGCTAAAATTGCTGTTACATTTTTGAGCAACCCTCTAGTCTGAAAAAGAACCAGCTTGTGAATAATTTACAACTTGTGAATATTTTATACACACCTTCATAACTTTATCAACAATCCTGCCAACACTAGTTAAAAATCTCCGTTACTGGTTTTGAATTATAGCAGAGACGAAAAAAAAAATTTTTAATTTTAATTTGTTCATTTATGACTCACTTAGCATATAAATTGATCTAGATATTAGTTAAGTTCATGCATTTCAAGAGTTCAAATTTGTTTTTTTTTTTTTTTTCTGTGCATGCTATATGTGAAGCACAATTGTATGATTTTACTATTAACATTAGTATGTTAGACTAACAGATCAAAAGCCATAGAAATTAGCCTTCTGCTGAGTCATTTTCAGTCTGTGCATGAGGAGTCCACAGGAGAACAGTCACAATCATTATTTCTTTCTTTTTTTGCATTATTTCCCTTGCATTATAAAGCAGGCGAGCATCTGTATTCCAGTGAAATGTTTCTGTAAAAACAGGAACAATTCCATTAATTTGCGGGTTAAAAGAAAGAAACACAATTTGGAGGATTATGTACGTTGGTCAGGATATGAATATGAAGTAAAGAGATGATTGTAATGTAAACACTTTGAGAAGACGTGGTATGTGAAAAACAGTTTGATAACATTTACGGCAAAGCACAATTGTACATTTTGTTTTGGAAAAACGCTGTGTTCAGATCCTACGATTTAGGGTTCTCAGTTTCCTGAATTCATGATTATTCCTGATTTTCTCGTAGACTCTTCATATATGTAAGTGAAATTTAGTAAATAAGATTACCATTTCTAGTAGTTGCTTGGAGCTCATAGCTGTCGTGGAGTGCCACGAGGGGGGGGGGGGGAGAGGAGGCATCGCGAATGATGACATGATGTATGTGGTGCACCTGTGATATGGTTACTTAAGGCGCTGTGTGGGCCTATTGGTACATAAATCTCAGTCTGCATGTGCTGTATCACTAAAACTGAATCATGGATTTGTATGACTCCGAGAGGCTGATGTTGTAGTTTCTTTATACATGTGAAGGGGGTATTATGGTATCTGAAGCTTGTAATAACTGAGAAACTTAATTGGCATCCTATTGTGTGTTCCCAGAAACATTTGTAGTCTCCAAAATTAGATAATTCATGCATGCAAACTGAAATTAACCCAGGTGCATGTAGGCTGAACATTATGAAAAACACGGAAAGGAGTAAAGATGATAAATCCAGAGCAAGTCTTTATGTTGGATTGCACTTAAACTATGAAAAAGCTAATAATGTTGTGATTTCCAACAAAGATGGCTGGTAGATCCTTGAGAAATGAACAGCAGGAAGCCTGAGGTCTGCAGGTTCAGACAGCAAAACAGCGAGCACGGGCATGTTTTTTAGAAGGCCTGCAGAGTGAGGCGACTGCTTAAGGTCAGTGGTGCATGTGGGATTCATTTAAATCCACTTTACAGGCTAAGGCAGAGTTTAGACATGCTCAGGCACAAATGTCTGTGCACACACACGCAAACCTAACTGGCACACCTGCCCTTTTGTTGCCTTAGGCGTTACACCTGTGTCCGGAGCTGAGGTGTACCTGCTGCAAGTCATGATGTTTATATTCATCAGTGTGGGACTTGTATTTAAATAAGATGTTAGGACTGGTTAGGAACTGTGTGGCTGACTGTGCAACATATTATTCATGTTCTGTATTCACTGTATAGGACTTAAACATTTATACAGCTGAGGGTATTTTCCTGATCAGTAAAGATTTGAAAAACAGACACAGTAACCCACTGAGTGAGGGCTCTTAAAGAGAAATAAGTGGGACTGAAATGATGACTTTAACTGCTTCATCCTTTGCATTGTTGAATTAGATTGGCTTGACTTTTATCTTGGCAAAGGCATTAAATTTAGGTGATTTAATTTGTACTTCGTGCATTCCTCCCTTGGTTTTTATACGGCTAATGTTTTTTGTTTGGTGCCATTAACAGTAGTATTCATGTGAGTCCCAAGATGAAGCCGCGGTCTCATGCTTGCCATGAATTGTCCTTCCTATTCCATGTTATCCCCCCCCCCTTTTTAGTTGCTATAGCTACTCTCAGTCACCTCTGTGACATTCTCAACATTCTCAACTCTCAACTGCAGCTGAGTCAAACAAGGCAGCCAGTCACACAGAGAATAGAAACAGCAAATGCAACCACCACGACAGTCGTAACATAGTAAGCATGAACACATTTTAAAATGGAACGATCACAACACATCGTAGCAGAACAATGACTACACAGCCAGCGTTAAAACACTTTTACAAACGCTGACTCACAATCAACATATACAGTTCTCAGTACACTTTCTGAACACAAAAAAAATCATATGGCTATGCAACACTTGCTTCAAAACACTCCATAACACAGCTCGCACACTCACAACTCAGAAAAACATTACATCAACATTCACTTCTTTTTTTTTTCCCCCCAACACCTCCCCATGTAGTCCTCTGTCCTTTGAAACACAGTGGTAACAACAGGACCAACCTGTCTTAGCAGTCCTCTGCGAATTAAGCAAAGTGTTATTTACAGGTACCTGCCCAAGCAGCCCCCTGTCTTTACAAGACAGAGCGACATCAGCACGATTTCCAACCTGTCTAAGCAGTCCTCTGCAAATTAAACAAAGTGATATCTAGAGGTGCCTGCCCAAGCAGTCCTCTGTCTTTACAAGACAGAGCAGTATCAGCAGGATTTCCAACCTGTCTAAACAGTCCTCTGCTCTCTTAAGCTAAATGGTATCTAAAGGTACCTGCCCAAGCAGCCCCTGTCCTTCCCACAGGACAGAGCGGTATCAGCAGGATTTCCCAGCTCAAAATCTTTCTCTGTCTTTTTAACTCCCCCAACCAGTTCACACACTTATCTGACACCAGAAGCTTAATTTGGATAAATATGATTCTTTTCAGTTTAGTGAGATCACCTAGCAGCCCACTGCTGAACACGAGTACTAGTTGAACCACACAAACTCTTAACCTATAAGCAAAAACTGCTAGTTGCACCACTTTTTGAATGATTTCAAATTTGAACAGGAGGAAGTGTAGTGTAAAAATGTTCTTCTAGGGCTGTGTGTCATCCTGAATAAGGACCTTCCTCATACAGTCAGAAGCAGGGCCAGATTAAGCTATGACCGGGCCCCTACACTTCAATCAATGTGCACTAAAGTCATAGAAGACTTCACAGAACAAATACTTTATACACCACTACTGTTTTGCAATGGTATGTTTTGTTTTTACAAACTATATTTTTATTGTCAGTGGCAGAGAGAAAATTAAGAGGATTTTTAGGATGCCACTACAACTAGGTAAACTTTTAAACTTAACTTTTAAAAGTTGTTTTTGCACAGGTCCCCAAGAGGTCCCAGCCCTTAGGCTACTAAACCCGTTTAGCCTAATGAAAATCCGGCCCTGCTCCAAAGCATTGTCTAGAAAAACTCAATTTAAAAATGAGTTTGTTGCATCTGTTATGTAAAAAAATTGTACATGTGTAGGGTTCATAAATCTGAGAAAATATTGATAAGTGCCAAAACTATGACATGTCTAGTCTAGGTATGTATCTTACTTCTGCAGTCTGAAACCTTGGGTGTATAGTGGATGATGAACTGAAGTTCAACAGGCAGGTCAATTCTGTAGTGAAGCTGAGTTTTTTTCCAGCTTCGGAAAATATTAAAGATTAAATCAGTCGTACCAAGGAAGCAACTAGACAAACATGTCCATGCTTTTATCACCTGTAGACTTGACTAGTGTAACTCAGTATACTTTGGAATTGCTTAAAGTGCGATAGGTAGATTACAGCTGGTTCAAAATGCTGCAGCTTGTCTCCTGACCAACGGTCATAAACATCAACACATCACTCCAGTCTTACGCTCCTTGCGTTGGCTCCTGGTACAATTTAGACTTGAATTCAAGATTGTACCTTTAACTTACAAAACCTTACATAACTGCACCTCTGCCTACATTGTTGATCTTCTTCAGCCATCTCAACCTACTAGAACCCTTAGGTGTAAGGATCAATTCCTTCTTACAGTTCCTAAGTTTAGGCTAAAAAACTGGGGGGATCGTGCCTGCTCTGATTGCACCTAAACTGTGGAACGAGCTACCTCTTCAAATCAGACAGCTGTCATCTGTCTCAGTTTTTAAAATGCATCTTAAAATGTTGCTATTTGATAAGGCTTTTAATCAGTAACTTTGATCTGACTACTGGCGGTCATGGTTTCCATCCGTTAACTTTTTATTTTAACCTTTATCTTTTTTAACTTTGCTTTATTTTGTTTATTTTGTTTTTATTCTGTTTTACTCTTATCTCTTTCAATATTTTATCATTGTGAAGCACTTCGGACAACCTGGTTGTAGTAAATGTACTATATAAATAAAATTGACGCTGACATTGACATAACTCTGGATACCCTCTATCCAAAACAGAGTTTTCTCAAAAAGGCAAGAACACAAAACGTTTGTCTGAAGTTTCTAATAGTGAAATATGTTTGGAGTTCAGGATTCGGGTGGGATGTCACAAGCTCATCAACCACCACATCTTCACCAACCTCATCCTCGTCTTCATCATGCTGAGCTCTGTGTCCCTGGCTGCAGAAGACCCGATCCGCAACCACTCTGCTAGGAACATCGTAAGTGCTCTA
This sequence comes from Chitala chitala, assembly GCA_025773905.1. Lineage (NCBI taxonomy): Eukaryota > Metazoa > Chordata > Actinopteri > Osteoglossiformes > Notopteridae > Chitala > Chitala chitala. Next base: position 4,238,462 of record JABJVR010000103.1, read on the forward strand.
CCCTTTTCTTTCTGTCACACTGCTGTAAGCTGTGATGCACACATACGACAAGCAAGTAAGTATTATTTCTGTTACAAAAGAAAATACAAAGTAATTAACATTAGGATTTAATAAATGTTCAGCTTACCTCAGACGAGAGTGCTGTTTGTGTTCAAGTATTCTAGCTAATGCTAGGATATCATTAGTGTTTGAAAGTGCTCTGTAATGTTAGAATATTAGTAGTACATTGCAGGAACATTTTGAGCTTTTTCTGTTCATGCACACATGACAAGCTTCCTGTGAAAAAATGTTACTCCTGTTCTCTTACTTTGTTGTTTTTTTGTGGCTGTTTATTCAAATGAATTAAACTTTTTTGTGACTTTATAGGTAGGGGAAGTGTTCTTGTCTAAAACCCCTCAGCGGTGTTGTTGATTTTGTGAGTGAAAGCGTCTTGTCCCAGAGTGGACGTGCAAATCTGAATTTGGCGCTGCCTAGTTGTGAGAGGCCACTGATCAGAGAGGATGGATAAATATTTCAAAAAACGAATCACTAATGGCTTTCACTCTCTTGCGTATTACATGTTTGAAATTGATCTATCTGCACCCACTGTTTGCTTTACAGTCAGCTTTGCTGCAATGCATCTGTGGACCTTTGATAAATATGTGTGTTGCTTTTGCAGATACTTGGTTACCTTGATTATGCCTTCACGGCAATCTTTACTGTTGAGATCCTGTTGAAGGTAAATGCTCTTTCCCTGCCTTGATTTTGTCCTCCCAGTGCTTGTACAGTAACCTTTTGACCGTCTGATTGCTTTCCAGGTCCTAGGCTATGCTGATTATGTCTTCACTAGTATGTTTACATTTGAGATCATTTTGAAGGTAACCTCTTTTGACAATGAGAGCGTTGTTGCATATCCCCTCTGTGTCACCTGCCTCTTGGTGGAACCTAGCTTGTTTTCTCTCTTGTTGCCATGGCACCTCTTTTAACCCAGCACACCAGCGCCCCCTCCTGGCGCAAGTGCTTGGCCCAAGAGTTGTGTTTTCCTCGCTAGTCATTAGTGAGAGAATTGGATTTAACATTATTGATCATTGCTTCACGTCTCAGCAGTCTGAGACCAGAATGCAATAAAGCACAGCATTACATAAAAAACTGATGCAACTCTTTGTGGGGGAGTAAAAAGTCAAACGGACCATGGTTAAAACAAATCCAGCTTTGGCTGCAGTCTGGGACAGCAAGGTATGAAGCCAGGCTGTAGTCAAAGTTTGCTGCATCTCATCCAGACACCTGTCCATGTAGCTGTAAAAGAGGGGGCTCACCTCTGCCTGGCTTTAGGTCTTTATAGCATGGGCTCTATCACTTCCCCCTAATGCTGGTAAGTGCATATAAATGGATCTCGTTGTTAAAGGAATGGGCAGTGCAACCTCCTTAGTAGATATGTGTATGCCACCAAGGCCGACCCCTGGTCTTACTGAAGAGATTCTGCTGCTCACGTTATTTACATGCACTTGGGAACTCTAAGTCTGTTGATTTCATTTACTTTGCGGTCCTGTTCTTTTCTTCTCTGCCTGCTACCTCTGGGGTATGACTGAGAATTGTTTACCGTTTTCACAGACTTAAAAACTGTAATGTGCTTGAGATGGCCGACATGAATGTGCCTAGTAACGTATTTGTTTACGCGTTGCTATCTCTACTGGTCTTAACATATTAACTTGGCAAAAAATTGCATGTTTTATTGCCGTGACCTGAATTTTCAATAGCACATTAAGAAACAAATAACTTACTAATACATTCATGTAAAACGAGCCACACACTCTGCAATACAGCGGGGACATCCTGTCTTTATTGCACTGAACTGCAATGAAGCTCCCCACTGAAATGTAAAATTTCTACTGAATGAGCTATGCTATTGATTGTGTTATTGATTGTCAGGAAGAGAGTGAGAAAAGCAGTTTGTCACTGTGGGTCTGAAAGAATGTGTTTTGCTATGGGATCTTGAGGGGCTGAGAGATGCGATTTGACTGAGATGTGTGTTGGTGTAGGCGGATCCCTTGGACTGCACTGGGACTGGAGAGTAGTGTGTCACTGTTGCATTACCGGTTGGGCTGAGTTGAAACTGAGAGATGGTGTGTTCCCCTTCTTCTCCTACAGATGACCACCTATGGGGCTTTTCTTCACAAAGGCGCTTTCTGTAGAAATTATTTCAACCTGCTGGACCTTCTGGTTGTTGGAGTGTCATTAGTGTCCTTCGGCATCCAGTGAGTAACTCGTGATCCTTCTGAACTGCTACAAAAATACGCCATTGCATCACCTGATACTGTGTCCTGCCGGCTTGCACAAATCCAGTGATATGAAGCTCAGCAGGGCTGTCTGGACTTCAGCGTTTGTACGCAAGGAAAGTGCTCGGTCTTGTGCTGAATCGGTGTGTTATTACAGATATCAGCATGGGCACAATGCGAGCATGCGGTCGTCCATGAGCTCTTACCATGTATGATTTTTTTTTTCAGGTCTTCAGCGATTTCGGTGGTGAAAATTCTTCGTGTGCTGCGAGTGCTTCGGCCTCTGAGAGCCATCAACAGAGCCAAAGGCTTGAAGGTATGTCCTGCTGCAGCTCGCTGGAGCTGGAGAACGCTCTGTTCTGAAAGGCTGGTAACATTCTACAAGGGACGAGTATAGGTGTTCAAAATACGCATGTCCCAACACCTGTATGGTCTACTGATGCATCAAATAGTATTTATCACAATTAAAATGTTTTGTTTACTTTTACATTATATGCAGACCTTTACATTTTTCTGGCCCAAGCATTAGATTGATAGTGTCTTTCTTAACCAGTTTGTTTGACCTGTGACCTTCTGTGTTCCTTATCTGCAGCATGTTGTACAGTGCGTGTTTGTGGCCATCAGGACTATTGGCAACATCATGATTGTCACCACGCTGTTGCAGTTCATGTTTGCCTGCATTGGTGTGCAGCTATTCAAGGTCAGTAAGCAGATGATGTTGCTGCATGAGTTTGCAGGTTTTGTATTTAGGTGTGTTTGTGTCTGTGTGGGTTTTGAGTTGAATCTCCTGTGCCTTATAGGGAAAGTTCTACCGTTGCACTGATGAGGCCAAGTCCAGTCCAGAAGAGTGCAAGTAAGCCTGGCAAGACTCATGTTGTAGGTGTAACAGAAGTGTCTATCCCAGGACAGAGTCCTGTCTGGCTTATTGATGGCCCTGCTGTGATTCTGCCGGTCCACAGGGGAACCTACATTTCATACAAGGATGGGGACATCAACCAGCCAACCATCCGTGAGAGGATATGGCTCAACAGTGACTTCAACTTTGACAATGTGCTGATGGCCATGATGGCTCTCTTCACTGTCTCCACTTTTGAGGGATGGCCCGCGTAAGGATTGAGTTCCAACACGCACATTGACAACGTGTGCTCAGACACATACACATGCATATTTACATAGAGCACTGATAAATACACATCAGTACTTTCACACAGATGGACTAAATATATTTTGCAAAAACTCGTAGTCCTTATATGTGTGCTGACCTCTGCTGACTGGATGCGTCACTGTGGACCTGCTTCCTTCCAGGTTGCTCTACAAGGCCATCGATTCCAGCCGGGAGAACCTGGGTCCCATATACAACAACCGTGTGGAGATCTCAATCTTCTTCATCATCTACATCATCATCATTGCTTTCTTCATGATGAACATCTTTGTGGGTTTTGTCATCGTTACCTTCCAGGAGCAGGGAGAGAAAGAATACAAGAACTGTGAGCTGGACAAGAACCAGGTGAGAACTGAAAACCATTTCTCTAAGGTGCCAGTTAAGATATTACCTTTGAACATTTATGAAGTCAGCTTGCCATTACCTTGAAGTGTACAACAGCATAAATATTGCCTAACAGAGCATAATCCCGTGCAATACCCATGACATTTTCTAATGCTTGCAGATACTGCTAATTCTATTATTGCCTCTTTATCTTAAGACAAATGGAAAATCCAGGCATAGAACTATACATTATTAACATGTATTTCACTTATTTAACATATAAAGAAATGATCACAAACTCAATCCAAGCATATCAGTAAGTCACTTGGTATATTGGTTTCTGATACATAAATGACAAATAAGTCAGCGCTTTGTACCTAGTTTGTGAGAGCATCTTTTATGCGTAAACAATTATCGATCTGTGTGTATGTCCATATTTAACCCGTGTCTATATTTAAGCTAACGATGTGTTCCTGTACCGCCCACAGCGTCAGTGCGTGGAATACGCGCTGAAGGCGCGTCCTCTGCGCAGGTATATACCCAAGAACCCATACCAGTACAAGTTCTGGTATGTGGTAAACTCAACGGGCTTTGAGTACATCATGTTTGTGCTCATCATGCTCAACACACTGTGCCTGGCTGTGCAGGTGAGGCCTGGTCTTCCTCCCCTCTGTCTGCCTGCATTGGACCTGACCATTAACATTAACGTTATTATGGAGTCAGTCAGCTTTATGGTGGACTCTGACATCTCACTGACTGATGCTCCAGTTGTACTTTACTTTGCTGTTTGAATGTATGTACTATAGATGTGCCAGTTTATGCATGTTAGCTTGCTGCTCTTCTGACTGGTTGTGTGCTGATTGTGATTTACTTACAGTATCTCTGTCTCTCTTTCTCTTGCTCTCTCTCTCCAGCACTATGGTCAGTCTCCACTTTTCAACTATGTCATGGACATCCTCAACATGGTCTTTACTGCAGTCTTCACTGTGGAAATGGTTCTCAAACTGATTGCCTTCAAACCAAGGGTATGCCTTACATCATTGTACATCATGTCGCTACTTTAGGGGTATTTAATATGAAAAGCTAACATGACTCCTACTACTTGTATAGTCGATCTCATTATACTGTTAAAGTGCTCTTGACTTAACGTGTAAAAAATGCACAAGTAGTATCGTACAGGAATGCATGTGATCATCTTGATTTTGTAGACACCGGTTTGTTTTAATTTTGGTGTTTTATAGTTTTATCATTTAAAGGTTACTGGTCACATAGCACAAGTTCATAATATACCATATTGTAACAGCTCTGTGTGCCAAAAAAGGACAGGATGCTTGTAAGTTAGTGAAGCACAGCTGCTGTGACTGCTGTGGTGTAGTGTGGTGCTAGAGCTTATATGAGAACAGCTGTACGGTTGTTCGGGTTGCAGTGACTTGTCCATTCCCGTATTCATTTGTGTTTCCTGTGTAGCCCTCACTGCTTGCTCCATAAAGCTGTTGCAGTGTAAATAATGCATGCATACAAGTAAACGCCTATTACCAGCAAAAACCTCATCTGGATAAGCACGATGAGTGTCTGTTTGACTGAGATTACCTGTGTGGACCTTCTCTGTTGTAAGTCATAGCCCAGACTGCGTGGCTTTCAGCACACTATATGCATTTTTGTGGTTTTGAAAAGCAAACCTGAGCCACACTTTGAGGGATCCCAAGCGAGAGCTCCTCCAGACCCATGCAGAATCTTGATTCCTCAACTTTAAGTAGGCTGCATATGCAGACCCAGGTGCAGTTCAAGGGAAACTGTGCATTATGAGTAGTTACTAATTCCTTGCCTAGATCCAGACGCAATAGCCATACACTTCTGCAGGGGAGACTGGGTTCCATAGCTCGGACTGTGGGTCAGGTTTGCTGAGGTAATCTTCAGTGCACGATCTTTTCCCATTGTACATGTGTTAATCATTGCACAGATGTTCCTGACCACCTGTTTATGATTCTTGCATCCCTTATTGTCTGTTTCACCATTTCACCTGGCTGCTGATCCTGCCTCATGCAGGGTTATTTCGGGGATGCGTGGAATGTGTTTGACGCCCTTGTGGTGATTGGCAGCATAGTTGACATCGTCCTCAGTGAGATAGATGTGAGTATGACCGAGCTCCACACTCTTGCGCTGTGCTGGACAAGTCACTGGACCCTGGCTTCTCCAAAGCCACCTTTGTCCTTACCTGTCTGTTGCCTCTTGGGCCTGCTTGTGGCCTGCTCCTCAGGCTGAATGCTCCTTTGACCTTCTCTGGAAACCTTACTCTGATCAGACAGCAGGAAGCTTCAGGCTGTGGCATGCCGCAGGTGCGATTCCACGGGCAGTGCTGAAACTCTGGAAGCTCCCCTGTGCTAACTTCTCCATTTCTTCTCTTCTCCCTTCCTTCCATACCTTATGCCTCGCTCTGCTCCCCTTCTCTGCGTGGACAGCACTATTTCACTGATGCATGGAACACTTTTGATGCCTTAATAGTAGTGGGTAGCGTCGTTGATATTGCTATCACTGAAGTGAATGTAAGTAACAGTTTTACTGACTTATTTGAGTTCACATTGCAATGCTGACTTGCAATAATGACAGGTGTGTAAATGGCCCTGGGCTCATTGGGGATATGCTGAGTCATTAGTCTGAGTCATTAGTTTTTCAGACAAAGAATTTCTTTGACATACAAAACTAGAATTGAAAAGTAACAATAAAGCCACAGATTTATTGCAAGACAGTCGTTTCCTTGTTATGTTTTGTACTGTAAAAGTATGTATTTTAACTGTCAGCTGTGTTGATCAATTTGGTTAGGTTTCCTTCAGTTAAATACACAAATACATGCACAAATGCACAAATTCACAAAGGTAAGTAGGTCTGCACATACATACACTGTATACTCAAACACATGCCTTCAATACCAAATGCACGCATTATGCACACTTCACACAATATAACTGTTTTGCACTGTGTCTCACATTTAATGGCTTTACTTAAATGTCACTTGAATTACAGAACATCAACTGTTGCTTTACGTCCTTGTGTCCTGTTGTGTGTCCAAGGGTAGCTGTGTTGTGCAACGCTGTATCCAAAGTTTGCTCAACACAGTAAGAGCTGTAGTGCTCAGGTCTGTGACCTTGGTGCAGCATGTATGTTCACGTGTCTAACCATTGTTCCTACTGATCTTATCCCCTAGAAAATTTTTGAGGCAAGTATGACTGCATTACCATTATGCTTACCAGAGTGTTTTCTTCTTTATATCTAAGCTTTACTTGTGCAACACCTTTACATTATACACATGGCCCTGTTGATTGAGCAGAACCTAAACTAAAACGACAAAATCCATGCGATGTTAGTTCATTGAGGGTCACGTTTTGTCCTGTTACAAGAACAAGGGTATGCACCAATGTCATGCACAAAAACAAACATGGCCTCTCTGTCAGAAAAACACAAGTAAGAGCACTTTATATCCTAGGCACTAGGACTGGCAATCTGATTTTTTTATAGCTAATTAGGTTATAATTTTAAAGTGGGTAGTTAACAGGTCGCCATGGTAACCATAACCAGGACCCTTTCCTTGACGTTAGATGACTTTCCCTTTTTTTCCTTTCTGAGCTACAGTGGTATTTGCATGTGTTTGTCCCTTTGATTTTGTCAAGCCATATGGCCTGTCATTCATGTTGTTTTGTTTAGATGGTTAAGTGGTTGCTTAATTTAAGCAGTACATTTGCATTGTTCGTTCTGGGGGGCAGGACTCTAGACAAAAGATAAAATATAAGATATTTTTCTGCATGTCATCCATTTTCTTTTTTGTTACAGATATAAAATTACTAGATCTGACACAGCAATATAGCTGTTTTAAATTCATATTCATTGCAGCCACAGTTGTTACTGTTACTTGTCTAGTAATTGTGTATCTGCAGCTTCATTATGGAGTGGCTGTTGCTGTAATATAATGCTGGCCTCAGACCAGCCTTTTTGTACACCTGCATGTGCCCGTTAGGTGGGGCTTTACCCTGTCGTCCACTAATCTCCATCTCATGTCACCCCACCACAACACCCAGATGGCCCTTGGACACCCGCTCCACGAAGCTCCGGTCAGTCCACCACTCATGCGCTTTGCGCCGCTGCTGTGTGAAACTCTGCTTTCTTCCCATTCACACTCCCTTTGTTTCAGCCAGAATGCCTCTGGAGCTCAGAGCACTCACAAAAAAAAACTGTATACAAGGTCGCCCTCGGTATAACAAACTTCTCATGCCAGATTAACTGGTGTTTGCATACTGAACTGCTGCACACTCACATTAGACTACCCACAGAATTGCATGCAAGGTTAGCTGGTTTTTACATACATAATTACTGCACAATCCCACCAGATTACCCACACTATAACACACCTCATACAAGGTTAGCTGCTGTTTGCATACAGAGTATCTGAATGCACACAGGAGTAAATGGATACTCAGCTTGGAGTATAACACCCCATTTGCACAAGGCCCATGTGAAGAAATTTTATGTATTTTTTTGATAAATTAAACTGTATTTTTTTGCACTGTAAAGGCAGGTTCAAAGTATCCCATCTGCGAAAGTTTTCCAAGCAGTGAAAAAGAGTACACGTTCTGTACCTTGATGATTCCTGGTACTGACAGGCTGCTGCCTTTTCTCCCATTGAGGAGAGGTCATGTTCAGCCCATGGCTCATGGACACACACATCCCTCCCCCCCAGTAGAAAGTCCCCTGTGGACCTGGTGGGACAAACTGAAAGCCGTAACTCTCTGAGCAGATGGACGTTAAGTGCTGTTTTAATGCAAATGCTTGTCTGTCCTCTGTTCTGTTTCCTGCCATAAGCTGGTTTAGCTCTGTGAGGAGCTCAAGTGTAGGGAACAGGTGTGTACACCTCAGGTGTGTAGATCTCAGTCAGGTGCATGGCTCCTTCGCCAGATCCATGACCACACTGCTGCTTTCCGTTTTCCTTCTGTAATTCCTGTTTCTCACCTTTTCTTTCACTGTCCCTCTCTCTATCTTAAAAAAAAAAACTGCTTTCTTACTCCTTTCTTCTCTCTCTCTCTCTCTCTCCTTCTCCTCTGCCACCTAGCCCCTCCTCTGGGCTAACCGGATGTGTATTATAACTGCATGGGTTGCTGCAATGCAATAATAAAAGCGAAAAGCTCCTCATGTTCCAGATGTCTTGCGTGGAGTGCTTGCGTGCCCGTGTCGGCACTGACGCATGTCCCATTGGCGCTGTGGCTGGTTTTCCAGAAGATCTGTGCGTACATGAACGGAGCTCAGTGACGTTTGACTTTGTGTTGATTCCCACACTGTCTCTCAGGGGTGGGTCGGGGGGGGGGTAATCAGCTGACTCGAGCAGAAGGAAACGCACAGGCACGGTGAATGCGAGATACTTGAGATCTTCAAGGTTACACCTCCCTTTATGTTTCTGGTATTCCTCATCTGTCTTTTCTGTTCCAGTTTGACCTTTCTCATTTCCAGAGTTTCACAAAGCTTTGCACATGCAGAGCTGTCCTGTTTTGTGTCAAACCACTCTTAGTTTTACCACTGTGGTGCACGATGGTTGCCGGGCACCTCAGCAGGAGGTTCACAGAAGGCACCATCCTGTGGTTCTGCTGTCATCTAAGGGATTTTTGAATTCTGCTCCAGGTTTTCAGTTCCTGATGGCAGTAGAATGTGATCGGTCTCAATCTGCAGTCTTATGTTATGGCGACTATATACTACACTTGGACTTCACATTTTAAAATTAGGGATAATTATGTGTAGTTTTTTCTGAATGCAACGTCAGCCTAGCCTGTTAATTATGGGAGTTTAGTTAGTATGTTGCCAATGAATAGAAATATGTTAAACAGGGATATATGTGATAGAGAAGGGCAGGAGCATCTCAGAGGCATGCAGACATTATATACGTAAGGTGGAACATCAAAACACAAGGAAAAAGAACTGTACTGTGATATAGAATGTGCTCAAAGTCTGTCAGATTGAGGGACTTTCCAGTTTGTTGTATGTCCTGTCATTAACATTGCAGAGATGTTGTGACAATGTTTTGTGTTAATACAGATGTGTAGTTATCGTCGTTGTCATTGTTGTCCCTAAAACCCTGTGACAGAGTTGATGTTAGCTGGCTCATCTGGCCAATGCACCATAGAGCCATTGTGCTTGAGGAAGAGTCTGGTCACCAGTCGTATGGGATGCGTCGCTCTTGCCTTGTGTGTCAGTAAGGATTTACAGTGATGATCTCTAGAGATGTCTGGATGAGGGTTGAGTGTGAGACATTAATGCAGCTCTTTGATTTTAAAGCCCACAGAGGCTCCCCAGTTGGATGAGTCTGGGGTAAGATGCACCACGCACTAATGGGCTCCTGGCCCTGCCTCTACTTTGCTTCCTGTTTTTGTTGATTTACTTGCTTTACTTTATGAATTATGTTACCTGTTATTTCCTCACCTGTTTTAATTGGTTTGTTCTTCCTTTGGGTTTGGTTTCTTCTTTGTGTTCCTGTTTGTTCTTTGCTTTCTATGTTTGAGGTTAAATAGTGTTTTTGGGGTTTGAAGGAGGGTGTCCCGCACCACGTTGTCGCTCCGTCCAGTCGGTCAACAGTGTGGAGCGCTCCCCCGCGTCGGCTGCATGATCCGGGAGCAGCATGCGTCAGTCTGGACTCAGGAAGCCATGCTAAGGCCGGGCCGTGACGCCCCATACTCTCGGGGGCCGAGCATGCTTTCCTGCCCCTTTGCTTCCCTCCCTCCCCACCCCAAAACCGAAGCTCGCTGTGCGAGTGCAGTGTGGGGCAGTGCTTTAAACCATGCTCACTGGTGCACATCAGCCAATCAGCCGACAGCATGTGCTGCATGACAGATTTTGTCACCGAAACATTTCTCTTCTACTATCATACCTGCAAAGGCCCCAAGGGCTCTTAACGGTTAACTTGTACAAATACAAATTCTTGACACAAGTGTATTTCTCTACCGCAGGACAATTAAAGATAAAAAATATTTTTTTTCTTAGATATATCTAGATTTTAGTTACAGGGACCTTGATAGAATGAGAGAAAAATGTTTGGTGGCAACATATATTTACATGAATCCAGAATGTGATGTAAATAACAGAAGCAGCTGATGAAATGACACCGTTATTTGGACAGGAGAGGACAATGGTGGCGTTTCGCATTCAGACTCCCCCTGCTGGCCTCTCAGTGTTAAAGCACTGTCAGTTCACTGTGCGTGCACAAGCACACCTTCTTTGAAGCACCACAGCTCACTGACACAAACCCTTAATTGCTAGAACACAGAGGACAGCGCCAGGATTTCCATCACCTTCTTCCGCCTGTTCCGGGTGATGCGACTGGTCAAGCTGCTGAGCCGAGGCGAGGGCATTAGAACTCTGCTGTGGACCTTCATCAAGTCTTTCCAGGTGAGGTAGAAGCCCTCAGGTAACACTGCAGAAAATCTGTCATCAGCACACAGAGCGTGCTTATTCCTTTTTGTGTTTAGAATAACTGACTAAATTTAGGCATTAGTATAGGTTTAAAAATGTTTTAATTATCACTGTTGTTTTGAGTTCACGCATTCTCCTTGTGTACACATTAGTTTTATCTTGTCTGTAAAGACATTCTGTTCAGTTTTATTATCTATTCTAAACTGAATACTGATGCCCCACCAAAATTGTAAATGGATGGATGGTTTATTATTAACTTCACTGACGTCTGATATTTTTGTGCCCTATGTCTGCCTTGCTTTCAGGCTTTGCCATACGTTGCTCTACTGATAGCAATGCTTTTCTTCATCTATGCTGTAATTGGGATGCAGGTAAGTGCTATTTTTAAAGGTACACAGTTTGGTACCAATGAAAGGTTAAAGTGCTTTTGCTTTGATGGATGACATAAGAGTGGATGATGATTGCCTTGCAGATGTTTGGAAAGGTTGCCATGGTGGATGGCACACAAATCAACCGGAACAACAACTTCCAGACCTTTCCGCAGGCAGTCCTCCTGCTCTTCAGGTGTGTGCCTTTCAGGTGCCTCTTACACCCACCCGCTGTCGTGCTGGCAGTGGTAATGACAAGAAGCGCAGTGTGCATGTGGGTGGTTCTCCGCATGCAGTGTGCAGGTTGAAACCATGTGCATATACACACAGACAAGCTGTGCTCTGTGTTCCCCAGGTGTGCCACAGGTGAGGCATGGCAGGAGATCATGTTGGCCTGCATGCCCGGGAAGCTGTGCGACCCCGAGTCAGACTACAACCCCGGCGAGGAGAGGACCTGCGGAAGCAGCTTCGCCATCGTCTACTTCATCACCTTCTACATGCTCTGTGCCTTCCTGGTGTGACCCTTCTCCATGTGTGCACACATGCACACACACACTACACATGCACGCTTGTTTAAACACGCTCGCACACAGATGTACGTACATAAATGCACATGCAGATGTGACTGTGTACACAAAGGAACAGAGAAACACACTGGCTTGTATACAAGCGCGCGATGTGATTAATGCAGGTATACCTACACTCTAAAACATGTACGTCCACCAATACTACAGGGATCTTTGCTTATGTGAAACTCATCTTTTGCTTTTTTTAGATCATCAATTTGTTTGTTGCTGTCATCATGGATAACTTTGACTACCTGACACGTGATTGGTCCATTCTTGGACCACACCACTTGGATGAGTTTAAGAGGATATGGTCAGAGTATGACCCAGAGGCCAAGTAAGTAAGAGGGGCTAAACTGTGCCAGTGACCATGGCTTTGACTTTCAGCCGTGATAGCTAGCAGTGGGAGTTGAGAACTGGTTTTGGGAAACTATTTGACAATCTTAAATGTGAAATGGTTTTCTGAGAGAGGAGGATAATGAATTGCAGATGCCACACAATAAATATCTTATTAACATTTTTAGCATTATAGTTATATTGTTGAAGACCTAAATTTGCAAATGCAATGTACACATTTTTTGACTTTCAAATGTAAGTGTTCCACTGGCTGGAAAACAAATGTAATGTACATGTAAAAAACTAGCTTAATTTTGTGCTCTAAGGTAAAGCTCTGTTTTTCACTGTAGATCTGAAGTGGTGGTTTTAGATATTGTATAGGTATGGTGTATGGCCTGTACCGCTCATGTATGTTAAAAGAAGACGATATCTAGCCCAGTGATTAAAGAAGCCTTAGAAAAATACAGGTAGTCCCCGAGTTACAATGGAGATGCATTCCGATGACTCCATTGTAACTAGAAAATATCGTTGAGACAAAATAAATACGCACTCTAAAAAAACATATGCGCTCTAACACCGAGACAACTGAACTCTGTTGATTGCTGGCGAGGCATCTGACAAGGCAGGAGATGCATGCATCCCAGCAGCGTCCCAGCGTATCATACCGCATACACTGCTACATTTGCCTGCTGGGCGAAACTCAAAATATTTTTACAATTTTGTCATATCGCTAATCATCATTATAATATAGAAAAATCGTAAGTCAAACCATCGTACCTGTTTACCTTACCAGTCATCATTAGATTAATATCAGGTGCCAGAACTATCTGCAGATAACAGGTGGCTCCATGGCAGGAATTAGGTTCCATGCTGTGTTGGCATTTGTAGGCCTCAGATTCTCTGCTCTCTCCAGAGGCAGGATCAAGCATCTGGACGTGGTGACCCTGCTGCGCCGCATCCAGCCCCCGCTGGGCTTTGGGAAGCTGTGTCCTCACAGAGTGGCCTGTAAGGTACAGGAATGCACACACATATACACGTACATATATACACATAAGCTGTACCTTCACATAGTTGCACGTGTATTAGGATACAGATTCTTACACAGCAACTTGCACGTTTTCAGGCTATCACTCACAAGCATACTTGTTCTTGCATTGCAATAAGAGTCCATTTTCCTATTGTTTCTGGCTGACATGACTGTGCTTTCCTGTCTCAGAGACTGGTAGCCATGAACATGCCTCTGAACAGTGATGGTACTGTCATGTTCAACGCCACACTGTTTGCTTTGGTCCGTACAGCACTGAAGATTAAGACTGAGGGTAAGGAACTCCTCCCATATGTATTTGTATATAGTCTGTAAGAGTATGTTGTATCTTTATTATTATTGTATTGTTCTCCTGTTTACAGTCATGCTTTTAATCCACAGTGACCTTAATGTTTTACTATGGTAGTTCACGTTGTGTTCCTTATGGAGATAAACATGGAGGTAAAGCTGCAGGAGTCTAGCAGCTTTGACGTTAAAGGTTACTCATCTTTCTGCCTCTGTCACATCAGTTGTCCTGCTGATTCGCGGAATTGACCCTGATGTTTTTGACGGACAAGTATTGCGCACTTCCAGGTAACCTGGAACAGGCGAACGAGGAGCTCCGGGCTGTCATCAAGAAGATCTGGAAGAGAACGAGCATGAAGCTACTGGACCAAGTGGTTCCTCCAGCAGGCGGTCAGTCACCTCGGCCCACACGCTGCCTCTCGTTCCACCCAGTCTCCTTCATCCACCACACTCCTACACCTAATCACGCACATACAGCACAGTCACATGATCACGCATGTGTGAATGCACATGCTCGTACTGGCACCTAAACTTCCGCTTACTGACACAAACGTATGCTGTCACAAATGCATAAATATGTACTTGTACATGCATGAACACGTATATACTGACAAATGCACATATGCAGAATCTAACTTGATTATAGAGTTCAGTTTGGCACTCTTATCTTCGTTAGAAGCTTTGAGCTCTTGGATGTCACACAACTTCCAGAACTATGAAGGACTGATGCTTTGCACATGACCAGTGCTTACACTAGACATTGAATTTATTCACGCATTGATTTTATAAGTGACACATGAAGACTTCCTAAGCTGACCTGCATGCGGTGCAAAGCATTGCAACATTCTCTTTAGTGATTGCTTTCAAACAGGGCAGATAACATGTTACACATTAGCATTTGTAGAGACATTTCCTGTGGCTCCAGCAGAATGTGTGTGTGTGTGTGTGTGTGTGTGTGTGTGTGAGTGTTTGACCGGTCTTCTGCAGCTTGCATGGCCTTCAGCCCTCACTAGCGGTGCATGTTCTTCTCGTACTAAATCTTGTCTCTTTCTGCTTGAGCTTCTCCGCAGCTTCTGTTCCTTTCACGTAGTTTCGAGTCCTTCAGAATATTCTGAAGCAATTCTGTTTTAGGGTGGTGGCATGGAACTGGTGTCGCCTCTTGGTGATCGCTGTCCCCGATGGGTTTGCTAATGTGACACGGACCCTGCTTCAGAATACTTCCACGTGGCTCTCGCTGCTTGCTTGCATGTGCTCTGTAGAGGGTAGAGGCGGTGCTGTCCTGGAACGCTGGCACGATGCTCCAAATATCCCTCCAGAGTGTTGAGGCTCAAACTCTGGATTAATCAATCCACTCTTGCAGATCAGCAATAATTCAATAGTTGGAAATTTAATACAGGTCGTCGTCAATTTACGACTTATGTGACTTATGATTGTTCGACTTTACAACCACAATTGTGACCGGTATGTCTGGTGAGCATTGCCCAGCTGGGAATATGAGCGTAAGGCAGTTTCGCCCAGCTCCCAGCAGCGCTAGAAGTTCCGTGCACAAAGGTCAGTGTAAGCTCAGACTCCGTACAGTGCACTTCCTCTGTGTTCGTTTTCTGTGTTCACAACTAAGTGATTATCAGGTTTTTCTCTGCTGAACAAATTTCTTGCACATTTTGAAGGAGTGGACCCAAATATTGAATGATTTGCAAGGACTGAATGGATGGCACATGATGCATTTCATCTGTATCGCAAAATGTACAATGAGAGAAAGAAGCAAACAGTTCAGAGAAAGCTCACCTTGTTTATAAAAAAATAGACTACCCCAAGCGCTGCCCCAGCCATAATTATTAAATCAATTGTACTATAGTACTGTGTGCAGTGTTTTTGCAATTGTTTTGCATTATTAAACTAAATGTACTTTAGTATACTGTACAGTGTTTGACTAAAACCTGACGAACTCAGCCCCAGCTGACGACATCAGCGATTATCATTACTGTACACAGTATATGTACAGTATTTTTTGCACAGCCCGACTTACAACCAGACCGAGTTATGACCGGTCGGTCGAAACCGATCACGGTCGTAAATCTATGACGACCTGTAATTCAAAAATGTGAAACAAAAATGTCTTAAGCAATTTAAAAAATTGTAACTTAATTTGTAATCACAATAATAGTAACGAAGTATTTCATTATTTCAAATACTTTCAAACCTTCTAAATTTATCTTTATTTTCTTAGAGAAGTTAAGAACATTTCCTGCTCCTCACTGACCTGTCCTTTGTGCTTCCTTTTCCTCTTAATCTCTATTAAGGTCTCTTTGGAGTTAAGGGTCAAGTAGTCATGGGGCCATTATGTGTCTTACTGGGCATAAACCATTGTTTTGCATTTCAGCATCTTACACAATTGTATTACTCTCTATGTGAAAGTCTGCCACCTGGAGTTTAGGTTCCTGTGGCTAAACATGGAACAAAACTAAGGAAATGGAAAAAAAAAACAATCCAAAGCAACTGAGATGTCAAAGACAAAAACATTGCAATATGTTTATCTTGAATATCAGGCCAGAATACCTTCCCATGGATGCTTTGTCTTTGCCTTAGGCCAAGTTCTGTGCTACAGATACATTGTTGTAAATTTATTTAACACAAATTGTAAAATGTCATTGTTTTCAGGCTAATGTGGACTTCAGAATTTCTCACAACACAGCCTAATGTGCATTCCAAAAGTTGCGTGGAATGTAAAATCATCTGAGTTTTGCATATGACATAAATACCCAGCACAGCACTGAAAATGTATAGAGTTTATGAAAACATATTTCCCGTACCAACTGCAAAGCACAAACAGGCATTTTAAAGCTAGTTGGTTCCTAAAATATCAGAGCACTGCTCAGCATTTCTCCTGAGAATGCTCTTTTGTGGATTGCTGGGTTTCAGAACTACACAGGGAAATGCTTTATAGCGATTGCAGTGGACATGCTTGTCCTGATTACTGAACACTTACTGGTTTTCCTGCTGTGCTGCACCTACTGCCTCAGCAGGTTCCTCTACAGCGTACATTCAAGCTCCTCCCCAGCCGCCTGGGGGCAGCCTGGTGCCAGTGTTTGTTTGCTGCTGTTACTATAGAAACATCTGGCTGGCTTAGTGTTGGCCCAGGGCAGGTGGGGGCCTTGCTGCTGACAGAGGGAGGGTTTGTGTGGTCTGTCCATTCAGATGATGAGGTGACCGTGGGGAAGTTCTATGCCACCTTCCTGATACAGGACTACTTTAGGAAATTCAAGAAACGGAAAGAGGAAGGCTTGGTTGGTGTGCATGCATCTCAGAACAACACGGCCATTGCCCTGCAGGTAAGCAGTCAGGACACCGTGCATCCTCCTGCTCCACCACTCTTCATCTGTCATTCCTTTGTCCACAGAGCAACTCTCTCCCTGTCTCCTCCTTTTTTGTTTTGAAATATTCTTTTTCTGCCCTCTGTTAATTTTCTACTTTTGGAAATATATGATAGAGGATTTCTGCCAGAAGATGGGACTGTTCACTTTCGAGGGGTATTACAAGCAGAGGACGACAAAAGTACCATGGCACAAAACTGAGTTTACTAAAGGCCATTTTATATACACTGGAATTCGCTGATATCTATTAGCAGTCCAGTGCTGTAAACACTTTCCCATACTCTAACAAAACACAGGCAGCAGCTGTTTACAGTACAGAAATACCTCATACAGCTGACTTGCCTCATCATATACCTGCAGTGTATCCTGTAGCTGAGAAGACTCACGTGGAGCTGTGTGGTGTGAAAATAGACTGAGCATCTCTCTCTCTCTCTCTCTCTCTCTCTCTCTCTCTCTCTCTCTCTCTCTCTCTCTGTATCGAGAGAGAAGCCCCACGATGACACTCTCATGACTAAAAGCTCTGTGCTAGAAACTGTGTTGCTCACACAAGTAATGAATGTTCTCGTGTTTTCACGTTTCTGTGTTTAGTGTTGCGTCTCACTGTATGAAATTTGCCATGTTAAATCAATTTAGCTCCGTAAACGAAGAAGAAAATTTCATTTCAATTGTCATTTTCACCCATGTATACCCATTTACAATACACTACATTCAGTTACCAAAATGCTTCCAGCTTTGGTAGAATGTTATTTATAATTTGAGTCCAGACAACATCCATATCTGCTTCTTCATCATTTCAGAACCATAACCCTGCTTCTCATTAAAGCCAGCCTGTCTTTTGTATTCGTATCTGTTTCTTTAAAAACATCACTTCTGAGATTCTGCATTCATGAATATACCACTATTAATGACACTTGCACTTCTATAGCTATATGCTACCTACATCTACGCTTGCGTAGGTGGTCTTGGTCTATGCAATTTATAGCTTCAGTGTTAGGCCAGTTACAGGCCAAAGTTATAGCCATCATACTATTGGTCCTGTTTGCACTGATAAAAGCATCGAGAACTTGCTTTTTAATGTTAAGGAACATGGCTGAATTTAAACTCAATGTGATTTTCTCAAGAGAATGTTAAATTCAGTTAGAACTTCAATATGCTTGTTTTATATTAAGCTTATTTTTAGGACTCACACCAGCATCGGTGACAAAGGCCTGTTTATTAGGAGGCATCCACAGTAAGAGTTAAAGCAGACTTAGCCATTTAGGTAGAAGAGAAACTGTTGCGTCTGTCAGTGTCTTGGTCTCTCATTATCCACTGTCTGTTGAGCATGGTCCAGTCAACGTGCTTGTGAAAAAGGTTCTGTTAGTGCAGCGAACAGCTGCGTTACAACAAGCGGTTGGGTCTGCCAGGGCTGAGGGCTCCGAACAATGCGGCCTCCAGATTCTCAGTACTTCTGTTGTCATTGGTTACAGGCCGGTCTGCGCACACTACATGATATTGGGCCCGAAATTCGAAGAGCAATATCATGCGACCTGCAGGACGAGGAGCTTGTAGACTTTATTCCTGAGGAGGACGAGGAGTTTTATAGGGTAAAAATTCATGTGCATGTTTTAAACATAAGGAAACCCTGACAGAGAGATGGGCCAAGGTAGAGGATTAGGTCAGTTTGTAATGGCTCCATGGGGTAATCCCTCTTATAGCCAATGAAATTGTGCAGAACCCTTTATTAGATACTTTGCAAAAAGGGACAATTTTTACTAGTCTGTTCAAAGTTAAGTAAAAAAAAAAGTACAAGTCATTTCAGTAGCAAAGGCAGGCCCAGAAAATCAAGCAAGATGTGTCTTTGATTTATTTTATTTTTTTTTAGAGTTTGGTTGAATTCAGTATGGAAGCAGTGCAAGAAAATTCATTTTTACATGTCATGCACCATTTAAACTGCTTTTAAAAATTTATTTTTTGCTCATACAGTCCTTAAAAAAAGCATAAATCCACTTATATGGATGTGGATGTGTGCTGTACAAGACTTAATTTAACTGCCCAGCACACTTTAACATGGTCTTTTTTGACAGAGAAACGGGGGGCTTTTTGGCAATCATATCAGTCACATGAACGGCGAACACAGAAGCTCCTCACACCAGACCAACGCAACACAGCGCCCCCTGCAGGTTCACCCACCCCCTCATTACGCCCATATGGAACACCCAGTGGGCCGGCTGGGCAGGATGAACCAAGCCTTGTCCCACAACCACCACCACCACAACTACTACAACAAGTCTCCCAAGTCCACCAATATCAACCTGAACAATGCTAATGTGTCCAGCTTGCCCAATGGAAAACACCATGGCTATTATGAGCATACCTCTGCAAATGGCTACGCAGGGAGCAATGGCCCCTACTACCCAGGGGATTATGACAAACCCAGGAACTCCCACATACAAAGGTACTTGAGCTGTGTGCTCCATTCTTTTTATGATATTATTTGCAGTTTTCCAGCACTGATGACTGTCCCATGCAATCTCCTGTAACACAATGCTATATAACCAGTTACGTACTAATTCAGTACATCTGCCCAGTATACTGTACTGTATATATAGCAGTACTACAATTTCCACTAATGGCCTAATGCTGCTGTATATGACCAAGCATATTGTCCCTTAGTCAATACCCAATTTTCACCATGTAATTGAGCAACCTGTGTACGTATCTGTCCTGATAAACTGCCTATTTTTAAACTGTCCAGGACTTTCTCCTCCTCCATCATAAATTTCTACCAATTTGAATGCCTTTCCCAATATATATACAACTTCACTACTATGTACATATTCACACAGTGAATAAAAAAAATTATAGCCATTCCCCAAACCATGTAAAGAAATCCTTGTAAAAATAAAAAAATGTAGACTTTAGTGAAACTTTAGTGAATTCGTGAATATGAGAAAAATTGTAGTATGTTTCCAAACCATTCCAAGAACCCAAATCAAATTTCCAAATGATCATTAATGGACAATACCTATATAATGATAGACGCCTGACAAACATTACCCAATTATCAAACATTTTATAACAAGGAATGCCGTGAGGCTGCAGCCAGCACAGAGGGACTCTAAAGTGCTATTTCCATTCATAGTCGCCATTATAAACTGTGTATTCTGTAATGTTATAATGCCCAGGAGGGGTGGGCAGCCAGTCAACTTTGGGCCCCCAGAGGTTTTCTTTCTCCACTCTGAAGTTTTTAGTTCCTCTCTTCAATTGTTGTCTGGCTTCATCTTTAACTTCAGTCATCCACTTGCAGTTAATTCTGTAATATCTGTAATTTCTTTCTGTAAAGCCCTTTGAGGCAACTGGTTGTGAAAGGCACTGTATAAAAATAAATTGAAATGAATATTGTCATTAATGATTGTTCGTATGCAGTTCTCAATTAAACATAGCACAGAGTACTTCACATTTTATTTCCTTATATTTCGCACACATCAATAAGCATTTAATTTGTGACAATTATGCGAAATCATAACTACAGATGACAATTTAAATTAAACAATCAAAGGAATTACCAGGTACTCTGTTCGCCAATATAAGAATTCATTTTATGTTTTTGTAAGTGGAACTATATTTTTGTAGCCTTTGATTTTCATACAACATACAAAACAAACATAAAACAGGAAATCAACCAGTTATAGTTGATGCTACACTAGTGCAAAGTACATTATTGCAATTTTCTTATTTAGATGCACTTCAGATAAATTTTGTTATAAATTTTCAGTTTAAATACCAACATTTAAGTATTGAAAGCCAAGAACCATTATAGCGAAAAATATAATTTTAAAAATGAGATACCTGTCTGTTTGGTTGAAAAACATTATATTAAGGAAATCAGATATAACATAAAATTACGATATCAAAACCCATGCAGTTGTTCACCAAAAAGCATAAATTGGGGGATTGCTGTGTATAACTTTTATCAAATTTTATCATTTCTCACTTTTTCCTTTCCCTCCTTTACCTAACCAAACCACTCTTTCTCACCTATTTTTCTGCTTTCTGGGATAGGACACGCTACTATGAGACCTATATTAGGTATGTCTGCTGCCAGCTAATGGCTCAAAAGTGTACTTAGCTAGTGGATAGGAGTGCCTGGCATCCGCATTCCTGCTTGTACAGTCACACGGTAGCCTGAGTTGCGTCTGTGCCCACCTCTGCTCATCACGGCTGCGTTTGACTTAACAAAGTTCCCTAGGACAGGCAGCTGTAGCTGCACAAATGTGCCAGTAAAAGGAGGACACCGTGAATTGCACGCTGATCAGAGGGCTTGGAAAAAGCATGGTGTGTGCAGAGAGCAGCGCTGTGTCACGCATCTCAAACTGACTGAATATGGAACTAGGTCCTGTAGTGCTTTTGAACTGACTGTCTTCTCAGGCCTAGTTTGTGAGTCCAGGTCCTTGCTTCAGCTGCTTAAGGTTCCACTCTCGTGATGCGAATGTGAGCCAGTGCATGCCCCCCCTCCCCTATTCCTAGTACTGACACTATAGCGCTTAATTCTGTCCCTTAACCCCCTCCTCCCAGGGCCCATGCTGGGGACAGCCGCAGGCCAACCATTTGTAGAGAGGATGATGGCAGTGAAGAAGACCGTTACTCTGGAGAGTATTACAGTGGAGAAGAGTTCTACGAAGATGAAAGTACTGTTTCTGACAGGTATCATCAGCGTGACACCAGAAAGACATGTAAACACATCGTGGATGACATCACAGATGCAACAACAAGGAACAATTAAGACATTCTTCTCAACTTGAAGGACATGTGTTTACGAGCCTGGATAATGTGATAACATTTATTTCTTACCTTGTCTTGAGGAGGGGATATAAGGAGTACCTTGACCGGTATCACAAAGATGACTATGACACACCCAAGGGTTACCATAATCCTGATGGCTACTATGACGACGATGAGCAGTCTCTCTATCATGACTCAAGAAGGTCGCCAAAGAGAAGGCTGCTTCCTCCCACACCACAAGGTGAGGCCATTGAATTCTGTCAAATAAAGAATTAGAAAATTATCTGAAGACCTTGCATGCTGACATTCCACAAGAAACAGGAGTGATTTTTTATGGTATAAATACACATTTTCTAATGCTTGTATTTGTATTTTGTAAATGTATTTTGGTGAATTACCCTTTGGAGATTCAGGTAGGTCTTTAATTACCCCTAGAGTAATATACTGTAATTGGGGTATTTATAGCTTTTTATGTGTTCTTCCATATTTCCATAATGTACCTGTTTAGGTATGTTCCATCCATCCATCCATCATCTACCGCTTATCCAGGGCTGGGTCGCGGGGGCAGCAATCTAAGCACAGACGCCCCGACTTCTCTCTCCCCAGACACCTCCTCCAGCTCTTCTGGGGGAACACTGAGGCATTCCCAGGCCAGTTGGGAGATGTAGTCCCAATGTGACCTGGGTTTTCCCCGGGGCCTCTTCCCGGTGGAACATACCCAGAACACCTCCCTAATGAGAGCTTTGCCTTTTGGCACATCCAAAACAGATGCCTGGGCCACCTCAACTGATTCCTCTCAATGTGGAGGAGCAGCGGCTCTACTCTGAGCTCCTCCCTGTTTACCGAGCTCCTCACTCTATCTCTAAGGGTGTGCCCAGCCACCCTGCAGAGGAAACTCATTTCAGCTGCTTGTATCCAAGACCTTGTTCTTTCGGTCACAACCCAAAGCTCACGACCATAGATGAGAGTAGGAACATAGACTGACTTGTAAATCAAGAGCTTTGCCTCTTGGCTCAGCTCCTTCTTCACCACAACGGACCTGTACATCGACCGCATTGCTGTTGCCGCTGCACAGATCTGTCTGTCAGTCTCACATTCCATCTTTCCCTCACTCAAGAACAAGACCCTAAGATACTTAAATTCCTCCACTTGAGGCAAGATCTCTCTCCCAACCCGCAAAGAGCAAATGACCTTTTTCCGAACCATGACTTCAGACTTGGAGGTGCTGATTCTCACCCCACCTGCTTCGCACTCGACTGCAAACCGCCCAAGTACACTCTGAAGGTCTTGGCCTGATGAAGCCAACAGGACAACCTCATTCGCAAAAAGCAGAGATAAAAATCCTGTGGTCCCCAAACCAAACTCACAGAGCACCCCCCACAGGATGCCATGGGGGACACGGTCGAATGCCTTCTCCAAGTCCACAAAGCACATGTGGACTGGTTGGGCAAACTCCCATGAACCCTCGAGCACCCTAGTAAGGGTATAGAGCTGGTCCAGTGTTCCACAACCGGGCCAAAATCCACATTGCTCCTCCTGAATCCGAGGTTTGACTATCGGCCTGATTTTCTTCTCCAGCACTCTGGTGTAAACTTTCCCAGGGAGGGCGTGGAGTGTGATCCCCCTGTAGTTGGAACACACCCTCTGATCCGCCTTCTTAAAAAGAGGGATCACCACCCCAGTATGCCAGTCCAGAGGTACTGCCCCCAACCGCCATGCTATGTTGCAAAGGCGTGTCAGCCAAGACAGCCCCAAAACATCCAGAGACTTAAGGTACTCAGGGCGGATCTCATCCACCCCCAGTGCCCTGCCACTGAGGAGTCTGCAGACTACCTCAGTGACTTCAGCCTGTGTGATGGAAGCATCAACCTGAGTCCTCAGCCTCTACTTCCTCAACAGAAGGCGTGTCGGTGGGGTTGATCAGATCCACGAAATACTCCTTCCACCGTCTGACAATATCCCTCGTCGAGGTCAACAGCTCCCCACCTCCACTGTAAACAGCGTTGACTAAGCACTGCTTCCCCCTCCTGAGGCGCCAGAATTTTTCGAGGCCGAACGAAAGTCCTCCTCCATGGCTTCGCCGAACTCCTCCCAGACCTGAGTTTTTGCCTCCACGAGCACTCAGGTTACAGCCTGCTTGGGGTGCTGGTACCCGTCAGCTGCTTCAGGAGTCCCAGAAACCAACAATGCTCAATAGGACTCCTTCTTCAGCTTGATGGCATCCCTTACTTCTGGTGTCCACCACCAGGTTCTGGGTTTGCCACCACGGCAGGCACCAGAGATCTTACGGCCACAGCTTCTTATGGCCGCATTGACAATGGAGGAGGAGAACATGGTCAACTCGGACTCAATGTCCCCAGTCTCGTTCTCCCAGAGGTGGGAGTTGTAGACCCCTCTGACAGAGGGTTCATCCGCTAAGTTTGTCCGGCTTCCTTCTCTGCCATCGGATCCAGCTCACCACCAGGTGGTGATCTGTTGACAGCTCAGCCCTTCTCTTCACCCGAGTGTCCAAGAAATATGGTCGGAGGTCGGATGACATGATCACGAAGTCAATCATTGACCTCCGGCCTAGGGTATCCTGGTGCCACATGCATTGGTGGACACCCTAACGCTTGAACATAGTGTTCGTTATGGTCCAATAAGAAAATACCACTTGGGTTCAGATCGGGGAGGCTGTTCCTCCCAATCACGCCTCTCTAGGTATCACTATCATTGCCCACATGGGCATTGAAATCCCCCAGTAGAACAACGGAGTCCTCAGTCATAGCTCCTTTCAGCATCCCTTCCAGAGACCCCAAGAAGGCCGGGTACTTTGCACTGCTATTCGGCCCGTAGGCACAAACAACAGAGAGAGACCTATGCCATACCCAAAGGCACAGGGAAACAACCCTTTAGTTCACCGGGGAAAACTCCAACACATGGTGGCAGAGCTGGGGAGCTATGAGCAAGCCTACACCAGCCCGTCGCCTCTCACCATGTGCAACTCCAGAATAGAAGAGAGTCCAGCCTCTCTCAACGAGTTGGGTTCCAGAGCCCAAGCAGTGCGTAGAAGCCAGCCTGACTATCTCTAACCAGTACCGCTCAACCTCCTGCACAAGCGCCGGCTCCTTGCCCCCCTTGCGAGGTGACAATCCATGTCCTGATAGCCAGATTCTTTGTCGAGAGATTGGGTTGTCGAGGCCTCCCCCCAGGACTGCCATCCAATCCACAATGCACCGTTCCCTTATGCTCCTTCCAGTGGGTGTTGATCTGCGTGTACCCAGCCACCAGGCGCTCGCCTGCGTGCCCCAATCCCAGGCCTGGCTCCAATATGGGGCCCCAGTAACGCCAATCCGGGCGATGTAACGGTCTTCTGTATGTTTCTTTTCATAAGGGGTTTATGAACTGCTCTTAGTCTGACCCATCACCTAGGACCTGTTTGCTTTGGAAGACCCTACCAGGGGCATTTAGCCACTGGCAATACAGCTCCTAGGGTCATTTAGGCACTCAAACCCTTCCACCACTTTAAGGTGGCAGTTCCAGGAGGAGTGTTTAGATATGTTGTTAATTCTAAACAAGCCAGATAATTAAAGTACACATCTGAATGACGACGAGTTTGCGTTTATGATGCACAAATGATAATGTAAATAGTGTTTATTACAAAAAAAGTGACATTTTAATAGATACTTTAAAAGTTTTGTTGGTTATTCAAGGATAATTTTCTGTATCCTTACAGGCTGCAGTGTTTTGGTTTTAGAAGGTTAAATCGTTTAAATCCAAGTTCCACTATGTTACAGTGGATGAAACTTTCTGTGGAGTGTTTTCCTCTTGAAGGTTGTTTTGCTCATTATCTGACAATGGAAATGTTGCCTGATCCTGTGTTGATCTCAAAGACCATGTCTTCAGACACTCCTGTCCTGTTACAGCACAATAGTTGCACATTTTTCCTACTAGCCAGATGACACATGCTGAGCTCAGGAGGAGGAAGGAAAGCATCTGAGAAAAAAGATCTATGGCTGTATCGACTTGTGCCAAGTTCAATGTTAAGTATGGGCTTGATTGTAACTGAAATCATTAGGCATTGAACAGCAGAACTCTCACTGTAGCTCTGTAGCACTTTAAAGCATCCAACGCTTTTATAACTTGAAATTCTGACAGATAAGCTCATAAAAGATTCACATTTTTATGAATTTAATGATGATTTTCTCAACAATAACTAGATGAACAGAAGCTGATTGCTTCCTAAAGCTGATGATACCCATTGTTCCTGCTCTAATGAAGACTGGAGGAGTGTTTGTCAAGCAGTTATTTCTAAAATGTGTCACATCAAATAGGCTGGCAGAGAAGATGTGGGCATTGAACTGTTTGCTCCTTTATGAAGCCTATTTTCTTAACCTCGGGAACAAATGTCTTACTTGTGCTTGAAGCAGAGGAGAGTGGCAGTTCTGATGTATGTAATCCCTGGTCTAAATATAAACCAACCCTTCAATCTGAGGACTTTAAGCAAACTAAAGGACCATGTTTAATATTTATATCAAGAATAATACCTGAAATAATGGAGGTTAACATTTCCTGTTTTATGTACTGATTCAATCTTCCTCTTCTCTCCTCAGAATAAAGGTGTTATCTTTTCTGTTCTGTAAAAATTCTCTGTCCACCTATGTACTTTTTTTGTGAATATGTCCAGCTCACAGACGGCCATCATTCAATTTCGAGTGTCTGCGCAGACAGAGCAGCCAGGATGACATACCACGCTCCCCTGTTTTCCATCAGCGCACTGCGCTACCCCTGCACCTGATGCAACACCAGGTAAACCTGCCAAGCCCATACATGTACAGACGCACACATGCACGCACACATGCACGCACACACGCACGCACACACACGATTCTGCATGGCATGCTTTTTTCATAAGTTGAGTTTATGCATGTGTCTTTGTGAACATGTGCCACCAGGTGATGGCTGTGGCAGGCCTGGACTCCAGCAGAGCCCAGCGGTTTTCTCCAACCCGCTCCACACGTTCCTGGGCCACACCTCCTGCCACACCTCTCAGCAAGGACCGATCCCCCTGCTACACTCCCCTGATCCACGTGGAGCGGCACAGCAGGGAAAGAGGAGGCGTGCGCAAGAGCTCCTGGTATACAGATGACCCAGACTACCCTTACAGGATGTACACACCAGCACATCTGCAGGTTCCCAATGATTACCGAAATCAGTACCACCAGAAGAGGGGAAGTGCTACGAGCCTGGTGGAGGCGGTGAGTGAAACTCAAGGTCGGGCACAGCATTCCACAGTTTTCATGGTCATACCCCACTGGAGAGTGATAAGAGCACAGTTGCAGTGTACAGCACTCATAGCAACAACTGTCTCGCTTCAGCTTAGCAAGAGTGTCCTGGTGCTTTTATTCATACAACATCAGGGGTGCAACAGACATGACAGTCACTCTCAAAAAACACAACAGCTTAGCCAGAAATGCTCACAGCTGTCTTCTTTCTCACAGGTACTGATATCTGAGGGACTAGGGAGGTACGCAAAGGACCCAAAGTTCGTCGCTGCGACGAAGCATGAGATCGCAGACGCGTGCGAGATGACCATCGACGAGATGGAGAGCGCTGCCAGTCACCTGCTGAACGGCAGCAGGGACACATTCCCCATCTTGGGCTGCAGGGACTTCGAGGTTCCGGACGTGTCCACGGGATACAGTGACGAGGAGCCTGAGCCAGAACTGGCAGGGCGGTTTGAGGAGGACTTAGCCGATGAAATGATATGCATCACGACTTTGTAGCACTTGGCCTGCTGGCGAGGACAGAATGGAAGTGAAGTATTCAAATGAAACCTAAATGCGTCTCTTGGCTCATGAACAAAAGAAGTGCCTTTTTCTGATGGATTTTACAAAAAGGCACCAGGAGGCGGACGAGGGAGCAGCAGGGCTCTGCTTCCAGTCCTGAGCTTGGTCCAGCCCTGGGGAACGGACCCAGCCCCAGGGGGAGCAGGTCCTGCACCCTGGGCTTTGCTGGGGCTGAGCAGTGGCAAGATACATTAACCAGAAGAGGCATATAAGGCAAGCTTTCATCCTACCAGAAGACAGGCATATCTCCTGTGTATTTGAGCAAATGAATTATTGTGTTATTTTCAAAACACTGGTATTAAATTGTGGCCAACACAAAAACAATGCACCCATTTGCAAATATATCACTGTTTGTTTCTTATCAAGCTACAGATGACATGATTAGATATCTGTAGATACAAGGCGATTTATATGGCAAATAATTAAGCATTTATGCACTAGCAGCAAATTCTTTTGAAATTTTAGAAAAGCCTGTTTAATATTTCCTAGTAGACACTGTAAATGTATTGTAAAATATTGCAACAGAAAACTTTGTAAAGAGATGTTCTATATTTTGTAATTATGTACCTTACATGAAGAACAGCAATATGGTTCATAATTATTATTAAAGAAGTAGATTGATGTTATTTTATGAGGTACTGTACAAAAACTTCCTTCTTCCTTTGCCTTTTTAGCTCAGTTCATGATCTGTTTGAGAAAGTGTTTAAGATGTTGCATCAACATGAATTGAATATACATTTGCACAAGATATGCAAAATCATTGTTTTGGATTGACAAAACCCATTTAACTAATTATTACTTTACCATTTTACATATGGGTTTCTCAAATTTAAGAACTGTCCCCTCAAAAGCATTTGTAGATAAATGCTGATATATAGGGGCTTGTGTGTGTGTTTGACTCATGGGTCTGCATGATATTTTTGCAGAGAATGGGCTTTTTGCATACCTTCTGCAATCCTAGGAGCACAGGCTAGTTTTGGTGTGATTTTTTATTTTTTTTTTGCTTTAATGACAATGCTGCTTTTTAAGGGGATTGAGGAGCTCTGCCCCCTGCATCCCCCGGCATGCACACAAGCATTCTTGAATTTGACACGCACACACACAAAGCAGGAGGGCCTGCCACAAAGTTCAAGACAGCCTTTGGGTTGCAGATCACATTAAGTCCAGGACACTTTGCTTACTTACAGACAGACCGATATTCAGAATGATCATTACTGGCAAGGCAGAAAACGTGAGGGGCAGAAGCCTGTTTCTGGCCAGCTCTTCTGTAGGGAGTCCATTTTTCACATTGTGTAAACTTCTAAACTTCCGTGCTTATTACTGTAGTTATTAAAATCATCTAAAAGTGCACGCTCCACGTTTCTGTGAAACTTTAAAATGTGTGGCAAAGTATATCCACTTGAATACAGGGGCAGTGAGCTAGAGAGAGAATAAGCAATATTACTCTCCCCT
>JABJVR010000103.1:4267760-4283557 GCA_025773905.1 Chitala chitala
ACACCACCACCATTCTTTCCATACAAAGTCCTCTACATATACCTCCAGAAGAGCAGGGTGACATATCAGTGTTGTGAACTTTTTACTTTTAACATGATCCAAACTTTAGCATCCCTTCCCTGCGCTGCAACAGGGATGACATTGTCACTTTAACCAGTGTGTTGATGCACCATGTTTAAAAAGAAAAGAAAAAAAAAAAAGAAAAAAATGACCGAGTGAACTTTGCAAAGCACTGTGCTTAGGAGTTTTGCTCTCTGCACAGGAAGTGTGCAGCGAGGGGGCGTGTGATTGGTCCACTCGACCCTGCAGAGGAGCAGTGTGTTTCTCTGGGAGTGCACAATGAAAGGGCTCTCACTCGTCTGTGAGAAACGTGTTCTGGTCTTCTGTATATCTCCAAGTTGACCCCTCACAGCCAGGCACATTGTACTGTAACGTAGCAATTACAGAGAAACTATAAATATGCATTTTTTTCTAAACACTTGTGTTAATGGTGTTAAACTAAAGATAAAACCAAGTTACTTTTACCTCAAGTCAGGGATTCCTGAGGAAAAAAAATTGGTTTCTTTCTATACCAATGGTATTTAAATATTAGCACATAGCTGTATGTCTTTGCACAAGTAATTGTATAGTGCTACTGTTTTTCCTTTTCTATGAATTTCAGATATACAGTATATATACACACATATATATGTAATAGGGTGAGCTGATTTTGTACATTTCCTGTGACTGTGTGTATGGTTTAGTGGAATCTATATTTGTCATGTTTTGTCACTTTACAATGCTGGGATCTAATATAGTAAAAACTAAGCCGAACTGGTCTTTATCGCAGTAATAAAACCTGTCTGGCTGGACAAAATTTCAGAATTAATATTTGAGTTTACAGAGAAATATCTGCTAATTTAAACGCTTTAAGCAGTTTACTAGTATAGATTTTAAAAATGCATTTGAATATGTGATGAAAAATATATAAAATACACAAAGCCCTGTTTGTCATTTATTCTACTTGAAATCTTTGCTCTTTTACATTTTTATTCAGTTGAAGTCTTTTCTCATAGTAGCAGCTTACTACCCTAGAGGTTTTGTATCAATTATTTTTTGTATTTTTTTCCATTTAATTTTGGCTTTCAATTGATTTGAATAAATAAAATTTTATTTTCTAATGACTGTCACTGAATAAACATACACTGAACTTGAAAAATTCACATTAAATCTGTAATTGATTCATGGGTATTGTTAAAATGAAAATCTCTGTTAGCAATAAAAACTGAATTGTGGGCGAATGTTTTTCAGTGCTATAAGGGAAGTTTGTACTAATAAACTTGTCTTTGAGATCCAATTATGAGAGGTTCCAGGGGCAGGTCTGCACTACGTAGGTTAGAATTTGTATTCTCCATGTAAGTCTGCAGGTACCCAGTTTGACCCCACACCATGTCAAATGTAGATGTTAGGCATTTCAGTATTGGTTTAACATGTTGATTAACAAGAATATGTTAAACTTACATGTTCATTTTGTGATTTTACAATGCACGTAGACTGCAACGTTTAAATAACTTGCAATACTCACACTTGACCACTAGATGTCAGGTGGTTGCAGTAACAGCTGCAATTGAAAATACAGCTTGTCGTATTATCAAGAAACGATTCCCATTTATATGGCCAAATACTAACAATTTTGACCAGGAAGATTTGAAACACAGCCTGTTACACTCTTTAGTTATGTAATTGCACGTCCCAGTAATGTCTTACTCTGCCCCTACTGTTGGTACTTTTCGAGAAAAGTAGGGTAGAACATTGAGCATTGTGTTTTTGTGTGCCAGCTAACTGGTTTCGTCTTAATTCTTTTTATCAGCACATTATGGCCTAACAAACCGTTTCTGCTTTGTTGATTTATGATGTAATTACCGAGCTAATCGCCGAATCCCCCTAGCCTGCAGCCGTCGTAGCTGAAGATCCATCAACCCTGTCCAAAGCTGACGTGGTCATCACCTTCAGCTAATCTGGGACTTCATCGGCCTGCAAGATGAAGGAACAAATGTGTGAGAAGAGAGGAAAATGATGGGGGGGAATAAAAACTCAGTAGAGAATACGTATCCAGACAAACATTAAATAGGCCATTTCCCCACTGTGCCAAAAGCTGGTATTTAGATAAGAGAAGCAGCGATTTTTACTTTGAGGAAAGGTACAGCAAATGCCTTTAAAATCCACACCAAATGACTGGCTGATGGAGAAGACTGATCCGGAGAAAACCATCAAAGTACTTATATACATGTATAATGAAGGCATTCAGTTTTATGTTAATGGTTCGTGTCCTTCATCAGTACCGATTTTCCGTTATACTCAGCAAAAATCTAAAATCGAAACGGAAAGCACTGTTTTCTGGTCACAGCTGGGGCACTTTATTATCATGAATAACCTCATAATCTCTGAACAGTCCATTTTTTATGAAGGTGACTGCGTACAGACATTTCAATCACCATAGCTCAAATCGACCCTAAGAGAAGTACACCCAGGCATCAATTAATCAGAAAAGGCAATGAACAATGTAATGTGTTTTGTATGCTTAGAGATCGGTTTCCAGTGGGACGAGAATCAAAAGCTTGAATGCAGTTTTGGAACTGACAAAGTCATTACACGTTTACAGTCAGTGAGCCGCGTGGATTGCTACCAGCCGACTACTAATGGGTTTTGCATATCGTACTTTAGCACGGAATGGATTGTCTGAACTAAAACACAACTATGACCTGCTTTGCCTGGAAAGCAGTTACTGTCGTTAAAGAGCATCCTTTACTCGATCATCTTCGCTGTCCTATTTAATTATGCATTTAAAATCTCCTACTTAAATCTGAACAGAAATATAAACGCAGCCGCTTTTCTACGATGTTCCGGTCACAATAATGAGGCAAATATGAGCGGACGTAGTTTAACTGGGTTGTTCTCCGCGGGGAATACGGATACATTTACGGTCTTGGTTGACTTGGCAATCTATTTTCCGCACTGTGTGCCCATGTTCAAATAAAAGATCAAGAACATTGCACTGAAGGTTGCACTTGGAATATGCAGCGTTGCTTTTTTGGAGAAACTATATCAGCTCGTTTGTCCAGTATAATGTAAAACGTTATGTCAAAATCCGCGATTTTATTTAAATGGTTTAACAATATTAATTGCACGACTCAGATGTAGTAGTTAAAACGTACAAACTATTTAGATACAAGGTAATCTAGAAGCACCGTAGCAGGCTAAAAGGTATGGATTAACTTAATAAATCTTATTTTTGCACGCCATGTATTTTACCGTTCTATTTTTTTGTGTACCACATTTCACTACAGAATGTGAATTAAAAGAGATAAAAAAGATATCTGTTAGTAATCCCATTACAACACATTAAAATAGTTCAACGGATTCAGCACTTTTGCGGGTTTATCCTTAGGCAATTCCTGACGGTGCGCGCAGCGTTGTGAAAGGGGGTCAGAGTCCTGAGCACGTGCTACGAACCCTGTTATTGTTTTAAAGGATGCAGTATGGATTGAAAATATCAAGACCATTCATTATTACATTATTGCAGTCATTTAAATTAACTCGTACTTTGCTTCTCGTATTTATTACATCATATTTCGTTCAATTTTTTGAATACAGTGTATATGTGAACATGCAGTCCAAAAGGCAGACTTCTAACTCGAGACGTTTAACTGTTCTGTTAATTTTAAACTCCAAATGTTAAAAACGGTTTTATTTTCGTACAGACTTGGAGTTGAAAACAATGTGACTGCTATATTGTCCCCATAATTGTGTGTCTATGTATTTTATACCACTTTAAAACTTTTTAATATGAAACTTTGTTTCACTTACAGTCGACCAATAGGAACCGTGAGTTCTGCTCTCGGTTCTGTGATTTTCAGTTTCTTGGGTTTTGACACCATTCGCATACGTATTTAGAAAATCTGTACGCAATGGGAACACGGGAAACAGTTGCTTATGGGGCGATAATGCAGATGTGGCTGTAATAAAGAACAACAGCGAGTAACGAACAACTCACCCCCTCTCTCTCTCCCTCTCTCTCTCTCTCTCTCTCCCTCTCTCGCTCGCTCTGTTCCCCCTACCCACTTTTACTCCAGCCATTCTTTCGCAGCAAAGTGGGATTTAAGTCCCTCATAGTAGTGCTGCAGTTCAAGCCTTGTGTTTTATGACGTCTGATCAACATACTATTAACATTCTGACACACTACACAGACTTTCTACATGTCACACATCACAGGAAGCTTTTTGTTGGACCCATTGGAGTGTACAAGGAATAAAAAATAAGGATTAATCCATGCTGTTTTTTTTTTTTTTTACCTGCCACAGCTCACAGCCTGGGACAGGTACACTAAACTAGCAGAACATCTGCAAGCTTTGGATTGACCTTTCGGACACGCACAAGGATGTGGGAAAATACGAGGTCCATCTGCATGTATGCGTGCTGTGTACAGTTGCATCTGTTTTGGTTGACCGTTAGCCTGACGGTAACTGATGCCGTTGGTTCCCAACAAGGAATACCTCTGTCTGTGTAAGTTTTGAATTCATTTTTTTTTTTTATCAGTTGACAGGCAGTAGAGCACGCTCATTTAAGCCTTGCATTGTAGACAATACTGTGTAAAGCAATATTATACATTTCTACATCTTCTACATTTGCCTCTTTGCCCCCAAGTGTACCCCTGCGAAGAGACTGCGGGAAAACATAGTACCCCGAAATTGTGCAGCAGTACCTTTACTGCTGGACATATTTTGAAATATATTGTCATCTGCATGTCAGACACATCAGCAGCGTTACTGCACATTTTGTAACACACTTTTTGTTCTCTTTGCTGATACTATTGTGCCCAGGGTTAAACTGTGGGCCTCTGCTTTCGGTGGTGAAATCAAATCCATTGCCACCAAGTACTCAGGTTCCCAACTTCTGCAGAAGGTACGTATTTGTGCACCGCGTTAAAGTTGCTTTCTGACATGTTACAGCAAACGCAGCTATTGCACTCATGGACTGCAAACTGTTACACTTTAAATCCTTGTCCTCTCTAAGCCTTTTTGTGTCTCTGTAACAGCCAGATTTACAAAAAGAAAAATAAGATGCACATAAAGTAGGACTACATGAGCGTTGCACAACCAGTAGCACTGAAGGCTTTAAAAGTGGAGAACGAGAGGGGATCAGGGAACGTGAGTTCTCATCTGGTGGCCATCGAGCTTTCTCCCTGTTCCTTTGGTGGATCGATTCACTTCACCCTTTGTCACGGGCCATTAAATAGCCCTTTCTTATTCGCGTTTCAGTTTAACATCTAGGCTATTATTGCAGCAGGTCAGGCACTGCGGAGGAGAGTTGGAACACAGAACTGTATGTATGTTTGACTGTGGACATAGCTTGCTGTGGTAGTGACTACAGGTCAGTGGGCTGCAGTGCTGCCAAACTGTTTAGAACCATGGCTTGCTGTGGTAGTGACTACAGGTCAGTGGGCTGCAGTGCTGCCAAACTGTTTAGAACCATGGCTCGCTGTGGCAGTGATTACAGCTCAGTGGGCTGCAGTGCTGCCAAACAGTTTAGAACCATGGCTCGCTGTGGCAGTGATTACAGGTCAGTGGGCTGCAGTGCTGCCAAACTGTTTAGAACCATGGCTCGCTGTGGCAGTGACTACAGGTCAGTGGGCTGCAATGCTGCCAAACTGTTTAGAACCATGGCTCGCTGTGGCAGTGATTACAGGTCAGTGGGCTGCAGTGCTGCCAAACTGTTTAGAAGCATGGCTCGCTGTGGCAGTGACTACAGGTCAGTGAGCTGCAGTGCAGCCAAACTGTTTAGAAGCATGGCTCGCTGTGGCAGTGACTACAGGTCAGTGGGCTGCAGTGCTGCCAAACTGTTTAGAAGCATGGCTCGCTGTGGCAGTGACTACAGGTCAGTGGGCTGCAGTGCAGCCAAACTGTTTAGAAGCATGGCTCGCTGTGGCAGTGAGTAAACAAGAAGCTCAACACTGCGGGTTGATCAGAGATGCATCTCACTGTGAAATTATGCAGCGCTGACCACAGATAACGACTTTAACATTTAATCTCTTGTTAAGCAAAGAGCCCAAATTAGCACAGTCATCTAATCAGCAATACAGACCAGCATGTACACATCATATGTAACAGTCACGTTATACGTCACAATACTGTCAGTGTAGCACCATACACGTGAAGCGTTATGTTACCCTTAACACAAAATCTGAGCAAAACTGTAGGATTTACAAGAAATCACAAGACTACTACTGCATGTGTGCAGTCAGTCCAACTTTTTCTTCAAATCAAAAAGGTGATGTGGAAGAATTTTTCAGTTAGGAATTATATAGGCATTATTTTTATAGAGGCCTTATTTTTCACCTTCTCTCCCTCTATTCGTTTACACAGTTTTCTGTATTCTGCAAGGTTAACTCTGAGTTTGGGCTGTGCACCTGGGTTAAGGTGCCATAGATTTTCTACCATATCTTGCTGGGTCATACTGGCTTTGTTGTGCAGAAGATGAATAGGAGCCATAGAGAGGGGGCCAAGACTCTGAAAACTTTCCATCTTTTTTAAGGCTAACGTGGTTATTGAATTATGCATTAATATAGCTGAATACCTGTATGTGTGAGATGATGATTAATTGCTAATCATTTCACTATGGTGGCAAAAGATCTAAGAATTGGCTGAGAACAAAGAGCTTGCATAGCTTTGACATACTACGCTTCTTGCCAGTGGTGTTTTGTGGTAATACTTTTTCAATACTGTGAATATGTGCTTTGTGAGATATTAACTTTACATTCCTTAATTTTCATAATCATTAATTTTTTATATTTTAATACACTGTTATTATAAATGATCCAGATCTTAATAATTTTTTTTTAACACTGTTCAAGACGGGGTGTTTGGAAAAGCTTCCGGACTTGTTTATCATGGCTGGCCTTCTTGCTTTTTGTGTCCAAGAAAGCAAGCTGGACTGGTCATAATGTGCTACTCCTGAGTGAAGCAAGCACTGTGGAATGCTAGCTGAGTCAGAAGTTGCTCAGAATAGACCTGTTTGTTCCTTGCATATTCAAAAATCTAAAATACAACATCACATGAGAACAAAATTTCAACTCAGGCTATCAAAAAAGAGACATGGTAAAATATAATTCCACAACAGAGTTTCAAATCATCAATACTAGACAGTGATGACCATGGGAAAAAAAACAATTAATCAATTAAATCAAATGTTAGGATAATGTCTCTCTTTGTGCGGTTCCAAATTTTGTAGTATGCAATGTGCAGATGCTGAACATTCGTTGTGATTAGTGTTTATGTTTTTTTTAAATTTTTTTTAGCCAATGCGGCTCTCAAAAAAATAAATGGTGGGAAACACTGCCTTAGAAGCATTCCCCTTACTCCTCATCACAGAGGCAGGCAGGATGCAGTAAATATGACATTCATTACAGGAACTGATCACTGGTGTATGAGATACCATTCCTCATCCTTACTGCTTAATGAATCAAGACAATGGAAAAGAAGGCAGTTGAGGGGCTTTAATTAACAGGCTAAGTTAATGGCTGCCTAGAGCTGGGGGATGGTGCAGAGGTCCACTGAGCACATAAAGTGAGTGGACATTTACTGTTTGTATGCCCCTCCTGTGATCTTAACTTTCACCTTTAATGGTTCATTTGTCGCACAAGAGGTGGGAAACAGTGTCAATGATTGTGCTGATCGATGATTGAGCTATACTACCGTAACAGCAAAAAATCAGGAAATTCAAAATTGGTGGACAATTTTATTGAGACCTGTTACTCCATGTCCAAAAACAGTAAAACAATAAACAAACATCAGGTCACAGGCAAAAGGGTAAAATGTCCAGGCAAAGATAAAACACGAGGCAGGACCATCAGGATAACTGGGAGATCAAAGACAATTAGAGCAAAGTGCTCAGAAACCAACATGAGGCTCACAATACATTGCACTGCACTCACAGACAAAGGCATTTAACTACTGCTAAAAGCAGGAAATGGTTGGTAATCGTAATCTCGTCAGCGATTAATTAGACAGTTAGCCCAGGGGCAAAGTGTGAAATACCTCATATGCATTGTGTTTTATTTTCGGTTTTGTGTGTGGACTTTCGTAAGTGACTCTACCCTTGAGCCCCAGAGCTGTGTCAGTAAAGGGGCTGTACTCATAGTAATTTTGCTGCTTCTTTCTGAGTGCACTCGTGGTCTTCTTTCTAATCTGTACCTATACCTTAAAAACTGAGTTTTTTACTCATATATTTATATGCCTTCATAGAACAGGGAGTAGAAATTGTCCAGTGGAAAAGCTGGTCTGTTTGTCTGATGGTATTATTCAACTCCATAATAATATATAAATGAACATGCAGGACACGGAGCTAATCAGGACAACACAGTGCGCTCACTGTATGAAACACTTTATTTTTGGACTACATGAAAAGAGCCACACCTGCAGTGAGACTGTCCCCCGAACATGCGCACATGAAAAGAACACGTAACACCACACAAATCACCAAGAACGGACTGAAAACCCTCAACCCTGAAGGCACTGTATATCTATACTATGCACTGAGTCACGTTGCTATCCTCGTGCATTGCTGTATTTACCATAAACAGCAAATTAATAATTCTAAATAATTTGTACTGTATTTTCAGTATTCCTGTTTATAATAAAGATGATGAAATACAGAGTTTTAATCATTGTAACTGGAAAACTAGCAATCAGTGTGGATGTTTTCCCAGTTTCGAATTTGCTGTTACAAGTGTAATGCAATGTTCATACATCTCTCCCACTCACTGCATACTTGGACGGGACTCTGAATGGCTGAATGGTTGGAGAACTCCATCATTAAAAATGCACTTTGCTTAGCTTAGTTTTCTGCTGGTTTTTGCATTTTCACGCGTCCAGCTTGAAGAGGCCTGACCTTGGGGGACCCGTTGAAAGCCCCCGTTTTCCTCATTACATCCATTGGGGTGGAAACATGGGTACCGCAAGTGATGATTATGCATTTTTTATGTGGTTTTAGGTGTATTAGGCCTTATACTGTTTCTGGCAGTGGGGTACAGCGGGATAGAGGAGCCATTCAGACGCACCTGTCACTCATATTGTGAGTCGGGACGCGCTTCCCCACTATAGTCAATATTGTAATTAGGGCTATTGATGAGTGGCTGCTATGTGTATGGCCACCACCGCATTGTGTGCGGAGGACTTCGACTCCGGAGCAGAGCAGGCGTGGAGCTGCTCGTTCCGCTCCACTGACGACTGGTGTTCCTGTGTCACGCGCTAGTGCAGTATCTGCAGTAGATAAACAGGAGGCAATAGGCTTCGAGTGAAACACCTAGAGGCGATCCCTGATTCAGCGCAACAGGGCATGACTGCAAAAATAATCAGTTCCCTCAGCTGAAATCAGAGAAACTTGTAGTTATTATTTCCCGTGCGAAATTTTTCAAACAACGATCAATCGAATAAATAGAAACATGAATCAAATGCACGAGACATTGTCTGAAAAAAGGTTAATTGAGAGTGTAAAAATAAGCAAAAGGATGAGTTGATTTGAAAGTCCAACTGTAACAAATATGTTTTAAGAATGATAAGAACGGTTAGTATAAGAAGTTGTAAAACCTAATGTGGCCTCAGTATTTGGTATTTGCCTCAGTTCCTCACTTGTCGTCGGGCAGCTGGGGATGTCTGTGCTAATTAGGGGCCTGGTGGCTGAATGGGTAGAACATCAGGCTGGGATGTGGAAGTCTACTGACTCAAGTCCCAGCAGAGCCAGTGTGCCCTTGACCTTGAGTGCTAGCTCCCCGGGTGCCACATGTGGCTGCCCACTGCTCTTCTCAGGCATTGGGTTAAATGCAGAGAAGTAATTTCCTTCTGGGATTAATAAAGTATTCTTAAAAAAAGAGACAGATAGGTACGAGTGTGCTGAACAATGCTTCCCAGAAGGTGAACCAGTCATTCTGAAGGTGTTAGCTGTATGTTATAATGCGTTTTGAAAAAGTATGTAATAGCACAAAGGGGTTGAACAGGTCAATACTTAAACTTCTCGCTGCGTATGTGAGCTCACTTACAAGGCAGTGCATGCGCTGTTTGAGCATATCGCCGTGCCGGGAGCATGAAGTTGTGCAAGAGGTCTGGGGTGTAAGATGCGTCACTGAGCCGGCTGAAAGTTTGGCATTAGTTAGTCATTTTATAAGGAGGCAAAGCAAATAGTCAAATTCACTTGTACATAAAACTGACAACAGAGACTTCTAGAAGTGGACCAACCAGTTATACACTGAGTACTTTTCAAGGCAATTATTGCAATGGGTTGGTGCACCCTGTCTGGAGCCCAGGGCTGCTTGGGATTGGCTCCAGGCTACCTGTGATCCTGCAAAGTGGCTGGATTATGGATGGATGGTTGTTTCAATCATAATTATTTTGCACTTGGTTCTTCTTGCAATTTGCAATTTCAGTTCAATTTCAATTTATTTTTATATAGCGCCTTTGACAACAATGTGCCTCAAAGTGC
Source organism: Chitala chitala (assembly GCA_025773905.1). NCBI lineage: Eukaryota > Metazoa > Chordata > Actinopteri > Osteoglossiformes > Notopteridae > Chitala > Chitala chitala. Next base: position 4,278,273 of record JABJVR010000103.1, read on the forward strand.
TTTACAGAAGAAATTGCCAATGTTACAGAATAACAGCAGTAGGAATAAATACAAATGAAGCCAGATAACAGCAGAGAAGAACCAAAAATTCCACAGTGGGGAAAAAAAAAACCTCTGGGGGCCCAAGGTTGACTGGCTGCCCAGCCCCTCTGAGGCATGCAAACATTACAGAATAAACAGGTAGTTATTTAAACTATGAATGTACATAACATTATATAGTGCTCCTTTGCTCCAGGTGTTGAAGTAATTTTTAAAAGGCTTGTGGTGTCCCTTGGGTGAAGCTTCATCCAAGGCTGTACTGTTTTCTTATTGCAGAAGCGGGTCATGATAACCTTTTCTTTCACATTCAGTGTACAAAGTTTAATCTCAAAAGTGATCGGAAAATGATCAAAGCAGGCATTACCTAATGGACTAATAAATAAGAAATATCAATACCATGGATTATAATTAAATCTAAAGTATGCCCATGTATGTGGGTTGGTTCAGATACGTAGGGATACAAAGGGATACAGTTTGGAGTATCAGTTTCCTACAGATGTGCTTCGTTTTTGATTACTGGCTTTGATATTACTATATTTTTGATATTACTATATTTTTGATATTACTATTTGTTACCATCTGAGCTCTTATGGGTTTGACCTGTTACCATTTTGGATTCAGACTGTGTTTTGGCTTTCTGTGGGTTTTTTAAAAATCATTGACAACATTTTTCAGATTTTGAACACATTTTTTAAATTAAATTGGTGTGCTCTGCATTTGAATCTGATTTGTTTCTGAGTGATATTACACAATTAAAATTACTGGTAAGACACAAAAAAATGTTCACTTCTATTAGTATAGCAGCATTGATTGCTTACTGGCAAATAAAGACAAACCATATCTTTACTAAATCAACTTTTATGCTTCATCTACTGGAATTCTATATTTTCACCGACATAAGTAAAGGGTAAATAACCTGATATGATATATGATTCTTAACATTACAGTCTGTATGATTAACATTCACTGCATACATAATGTCTTAATGAATTTCCACGCAGAAATATAAAGAATATGAGAAGTCAGTTCGTGTTGAAGAAATTGATGGTGTGAAGCTTGTCAAAAAGCTGGCTGAAGACATGGAAGGCATGTTCCGCAAAAAAGAAGTGGCCATGAAAGTATGTGCGCTAGCTACCCTCCCTAATGCTGTCACTCCTATGTGTCACTCCCTGCCTTAGCTGACACTTCATTTTTGTAGGCATTTCATTCCCCAGCATGCCATCTGTTAGTACCAACGCACGTTTCTTCTTGCCAATGCTGCTTGGTAATATCAGACCTCTTTTTTGGGTTCCTCACGTGGACTTTGTGTTGCCGGTTCTGGCACCATTCAGCGCCTTGTGGAAGCTGCTGAAGCAGCCCATCACCAGCATGAGGAAGATCCAGACCTGCAGGTAAGACACCTGGGTTACCATGGATCCCTACTGGCAGCTGTGGAATGTCACCTAACATCCACTGATGCTAATGGTGTTTATGGTGACCTCCATGTAGCAACATGTCTTATGTGTATAATTCGTAGTTAAATAGGTAATACATGCTGCCCTGTAATAGGTTGGTGCCTTGTTCATGGTGTCCCCTGCCTTGTACCACAGGCTACCTAGCTGGAATAGGCTCCAGGCCACCTGTGATCCCAAATGAACTAAGGATGGGTGGATAGTTTATACAGCCACACTTTAAATCACCTTTAATTGTAGATGTACACTATTGTTATGCTTAAATTTAACATTGGTGAGTCACAGGAATTGTAAATTTGCTGTATAAATGCTTTGCAGAATCGTTTACAATTTGACCTGACTGTTTTTCAGCAACTCGTATAAAAGCACATTGTAGACAGTTTCCTAAGTAAAGTTAAGCACTGTCCAGATATTCAAGCTGATCTTCATTATTTTGATGGCAGTGATTCTATGAAATCCTTTTCCAGCGCACTGTCCTCAATCAGAACATTTGAGTTACAGGGATTGCATTTCCATTTGTAAGACTCAGGTGTTTAATGAACACGGACATGAGAATTTGGGCTAAATGGCCACCGCTGTGCTCCAAATGGCCATTGTCTGCTGGGAATACGGTCTCGTCTGTTTCTGCTGCCCATCTTCCTCATCACTAGTGTGCAGAAAAAAATGCTGTGACTGTGTGCTTATGCTGCAGTGCAAAAGCCGGTGATTCTAGGGGCAGACGTGTGGAGGACATCTTAGGGAACTGGATTACTGATCTGAGAACAGCACATAACATAACATTGTGCTGTAGAAAATCATTTTGTGGTGTCACCATACTGAGTTAATAATAAAATTGTGTTACAAAGAATGTATTTTAAAGATAGAGCTGTGGCCCCTCGGCTGGTGTAATACACAAGGTTCTGAGGGTAAGGACCAACATTTTTTGACACTTTTAGAGAGACTTTGAGAAAGGGACAGTGGTTAATGTTTTACCGTTTAATCGGCCAGCAGTGGCATTCTTCATGAAGAATCTGTGTGTGTGTGTGTGTGTGTGTGTGTGCGTGTGTGGAAATGTGCATAGGATATGAAAAGTTAGCTAACGATGAACAACATCGATATTGCTGACCAACGTAATTGGTGGTAATCATAAATATTGAACACAAAAAGTGCAAATAAGCTCAAAATACAGAGTTAATTTTGACTGTTTTGCCTGGTGCCCTGTTAAACATGGATGGGGATACATCAAAGGTCAAAGACATAGAGCACATAGATCAAAGCAAGAAAAGCAAGAAAATTTGGGAAAAAAAGACAATAAACAGAATATGGCTATTTGACGGTATAAAAAATCCCCTTGAGAAGTAAACAGTTCTTCAAAATGGTCTTGTACCAAATCCATCCTCTTTGGAAGCACATATATGAACATTACTTGTAAATAATTCCGTCAGCTTTCTAGGGGGGATGAAGAGGCTGTCGATGTCCCATGCTGGTCTCTGATGATGGTAATGACAAAATGCAAGCCCACTCTTAGCTGTAGAATTTCCCATGCAAAAAAAGAAAAGAAAATGGGCTGCTGCAAAGGCTGTTGTGAAGACTTTGGGTGTGGGACATCAAGCCAAATTTTCAATTTCACTTTGAAACCTCCCCTGTCAGTTCACTCACGAGGGGTAGATCAATACAGGTCCTTCCTGGCTGAGCCTCGTAAACTGGTTCGTAAACTGCGTGCGCCAAGCCCCTGTGCCATCAAGAGGAGCCGATATGCCTCACAGACTTTAATCACCTGTCAACACTGCCTGCCAGTCCCGGCCCATCCGGCTTCACCTTTGCGGTGTGCAGGCAGCCAGCCGTAGCATTAACTGTCAGGGCATGGTTTATGGGCTCAGCGCACTGGTAATGGCCCCCTGTTTTTGCTCACTCCAGGGCTGTTGAGATGCTTTGTGAGCTATCTGCAGTCAGAGCCACTGTACGGCTTTTGTTTATCCAGAGACTCATTGTAAGGCTTCTCTCATTGTACGGCTCATTATGTTCCGTGCCATTAGAAGGCGGACATCATGTGAGGCCAGTGTGGACAACGTGGATTGTGGCATAATGAACTGGTAAAAGCGACAGCAGTTTAAGCATCACGAATAAACACAGCATTTCAAATTTATAAGTGAATATCAGTGCAATAGAGAAAATTTTTATCCCTCACTGGCCTTCATTCTTCATTCTGAGAGCAAAAAACGTTTCTGTGATTTAGGTGTTTGAGGGCCTCTCATTCTCCTCCACGAAGTTTTAGTTTCTGTTAGCTTCCTGTTTTGTTTCGCATGGCTGCATTGGTTCACGGTTCAGATGAAGGCAGATCTTGGAATGGTCCCTTTGGTCAGTCACCACATTTGCCCACACACTTCTGCTGTGATCTGTACCATGAGAATGTGACAATAACCTTTTTATACACTCAACCTGATCTGCAAAAATCTGACCAACATTTCTACGTTTTGATACTCAGACATCATTCCACACCAGTAATAAAAAATATACCAGTAGGGTAAATGCAGGGAGTATTCTCACCCTTTTCTACTAAAATCTAACACAACAAGTAGAAGTTTAAATTATTTTTATTTTTTGTCATGAAATACAGTCACATTATTTCACATTTATTATTAATAATAGAAATGTTGCTATTCTTTTCTGTTGTACAGATGGTGCTCATTTTTAATTAATGCCTTATGATGATTGCTCCATAATCTTGATTAATTTTATTTTTATGAAGCAACATTGAGAACACCACAGGGTGGAAGAATCTCATTTATACTGAGACACTGTTATTTGTATTCAGATTTTTTTTAACCTTACACACAAATTCCTGAGTCTAAAATTATATACAAACTACCTTTGCCAGTAGCAGACAAAAATACAACCTATTATTACAATTATGAGGTGTTTAGCTGTTTCTGCAGTTTATTCTGGAGCTTTTTGAGGAGTTGATCTAAAAAGCTAAATATTTAATGTCTGCCAGAACAGAAGAATTGAGCTGTCTAACCATCCAATGTAAGATCTTTATGGTATCTGTGAAATATCAATATAAATATTACTATGAATTAGAGGTGACCGAAATTCGGTTTCGGTTTCGGCGCCGAAAGTCGTCAAATCATGTCTTTCAGCATCGTTTTGGTTTCGGCCGAAAACAAAAAGTTAACTTTCGGCTTTCTTTCGGCTGCGGCTGAAATGGATACAGAGTCGTCAACCAAATGTATATTTTTAGAAAGTTACAGTAGTGCTGTTTGTCACTCCGACTCTGTCTGTGGGCCGGCAGTCGGTGCTGGGCAGTTAGAATGTTACAGTAGCGCTGTTTGTCACTCCGATTCTGACTGTGGGTCGGCAGTCGGCACTGAGCAGTTAGAATGTTACAGTAGCGCTGTTTGTCACTCTGACTGTGGGTCGGCAGTTGGCGCTGGGCAGTTAGAATGTTACAGTAGCGCTGTTTGTCACTCTGACTCTGACTGTTGGCCGGCAGTCGGCGCTGAGCAGTTAGAATGTTACAGTAGCGCTGTTTGTCACTCTGACTGTGGGTCGGCAGTCGGCGCTGAGCAGTTAGAATGTTACAGTAGTGCTGTTTGTCACTCCGACTGACTGTGGGCTGGCAGTCGGTGCTGGGCAGTTAGAATGTTACAGTAGCGCTGTTTGTCACTCTGACTCTGACTGTGGGCCGGCAGTCGGCGCTGAGCAGTTAGAATGTTACAGTGGCGCTGTTTGTCACTCTGAAGGATGCTCATTCACTCATTGACGTCCTGCTTTAGTTTATACGCGTGTTGTTACTGAGACTCGTCTGACAATATT
>JABJVR010000103.1:4283657-4310956 GCA_025773905.1 Chitala chitala
GGAGCCCATCCCAGAGCACATAGGGCGCAGGGCAGGGGACACCCAGGGCGGGGCGCCAACCCACCACAGGGCATACATAGAATCATACATTACAAATTAAATAATATATATGTCCACCAAGGACCTGACAATTTCAATTGCATGAATTACATGGGAAATCAAACATTAACATACTAAACATCAGTATCAGCAAAACCCATGTCAAAGTATAGGTTTTAATCATTTTCATCTGGTATGTATGACTCAGAATATGGATTAAGAATGAAAGTATGTTCATCAGTTTGATAAGTGTTAACCTTGTTTTGAGGATCCCATCTCTAGCCCTACTGCTCACACGTTTGATGGAATACTAAAACTACTCAAAAGACTAATTCAAATTTCAAACTGTAAATTTGGAAGTGCAAAGGGATTTCCTGATGACAGTCTAATGACTTTTCTTGCACTGCATGTATGTCCAAAAAGCTTATTGTAGCAAATCTGACATTGTGCCCTTCTTATCCAATAAGTACAAGCTTTTTTTAAGGTTTGCGTCATAGTGAAAATTAAAGGATAGATTATGGTTTATGGAGTCGTAGACATTTATAGTCCATTGTTCCAGGTCCAGACAAACAGTAACAAGTTGAGCAGGTAGACGGTAGGGAAAGCTGCATGTGTAAAGTCCCGTCAGTGACGTACATCGCACACGCTGCCCTCTGTGCACCCTTACATCAGGTGGCCAGCTGCTGTTTGTTCTCTCTATTCTTCTGTCTGTAAGCGTATGTGGTTTTGTACGTCTGCCCACAGTACAACCACGAGATCCACTATGTGGAGCCTTGCCTGAATGGGACACTCGTCCAAGCAGACAGAACCAACAAAGACGTGAGGCGAGACTCGTCACCTTTGTGGCTCAGATGTATTTGTTTCAAAAATTAAATGATAACGTAAATACAGTTTGTTAATCTGACTGACTGTAATATTAAAAAAATATCTTTGTGCTGCCAGCTGTGCACCCAGTTACTACCCAGCGACGCTATCATGTTCTATTTTTCTTGTGGGGCAATTTGCCAACATCCTGATGTCAATTTAAGGCTCCACCCTGTCATTTTACATAGCTGAACGTCCCGCACTCTTGATATGATTTTTAGGCTGTCATAATGGAAAGCTTTATTCTGGCAACTACATTTTGGAGCATTTATTAAGTGTGTCAACAAACATGAAAGTCTTTTTTTCATAAGCATTTCCGTGAACATCTGGACAAGCTGTTTGCTAAGGGGACAGGACTTCTAGGTAATGCCTTAGCGGAGGCATTTACCCTCCTTAACGAGGTACGTACAGCTCACATTTTTGCTTATCTAGGTGCAGTTTCTGGTAATTATAGGTGTATTAGACATCTTATAATTTATATTACGTATTTTCCTTTAACTTCTGTTTACAGAGGATCGTGTCTATAGTGGACTATATGGAAATAGGAAGATACAGAGAAATTTATGCACTAACTATAAATATTAACTGTTTGTGGTAACTAGATATATAAAATACCTGTACTGATTAGTATGGAACAGAACAACTGCTGCTGTTTTTCTTATATTATTTTTCAGTGTGTAAAGTGTCACATATTTCAGCTGTCTTTACTGTTTAAATACAAGTCAACTCTTGAGGCTTGGTGTAGTCTTAAACTTGATCTACTCTGACCTAGTATTGTTCCCATTTCTGTACTTCAAGTCATGCCGTATATTCTGCCAGCTCCTTCTGTCAGCAGTGAATTATGTACTGACCGGCCCTCACTGAACACTGTGATTGTCTACATTCTGCTGGTCCCCTTTATGGGGGAACCATGGAGCCATGTGGTGTGATTAATACAGTTATATTGGGTTTCTACACCAGTGTAATTGAATTTGAATAATCATTGCTTGTGTGTGTGACCCTCCAAAAGATGGGTCGGTAGATAATGAATGGAATAGATAGTGTGAAATATATTAAGCATTTATTAATAAATTACTGATACCAGTTGTGTGATGACTAATGAATAGTCCATTCATGTCCTGTCTGTCCCACTATTGTACATCTACCACTTTAGGTTTATTTATTTCATGTAGCCTCACCCAATACATTTTGAAAATGTGCTACAAAATGTCATACATTAGCAGTTATTTTTTGTATTTACCAAATGTTTTGATTCATAAGGGTGTAAAAGTATTGCAGGGTGAAATAAAGTCTTTAATGTATATTTGCATTTTTGTGTCTCTACAGTTCAATCAAACCGGCAGGGGCAGTTTCTGCAGCCAGGCTATAATGTTGGTGACAGATGGGGCAACTGAGATGTATGACACCATTTTTGAGAAGTACAACTGGCCAGACAGGAAGGTGAGCACAGCTTCGTGTATAGAAGTCTCACCTGTTCCTACAGGACATTCACCATGTTCACAAAGTGACAAACATGGACAGTACTGCACAATGATACATGCCCTGCTTATGGGCCATTCTCCCCTCACAGATACAGTATTTATGCTTTTAAAATGAAACATACTGCTACCATAACCTAATCAATGTATAAGATGCAGTGAGAAAGTGTCCCGATGCCGGGGAAGGCATTATAGCGTCCCTATTCCTGTATAATCACGGCAGTGGCATCATGCCCATTTAAAGCAGGAGTGCACATGTGTGCTGAATTTTTGAGACTTCAGAATGTTGAGATTGGTGATTTTTAAAGTCAATCTGTATCTGGTAATTAACACTCTGTTATGGTGTTGCTTCCTTCTTATACAGAATATTATTCTTACTGATTTTGTACTGAGTCTGAGTCTGTTGACATTTCCTGGTAATCCTTATTTAAGTATTGATTTTATTTCCTCTAGCACTAATTAATATAGAAAGTTGAGTTAAAGAACTCGGCTAAACAAAAATTATGATCATGCAGTGATTATAGTGAAGTTATGATTAAATCACTGGTCTCTTGTTCAGTGTGTGTCCTTAACTTGAGTTGAAGATCAACATTCACTCATGTGTTTTGCCTGCACACACACTTAATTAGGTTCGCATCTTCCCCTATCTGATTGGCCGAGAGTCTGCCTTTGCTGACAACCTGAAGTGGATGGCCTGTGCTAACAAAGGTGGGACCCGTATGATGTCCTGTCCGAAACCCCCACCTTCCAGCCCTGAAGTATGGTCACTGAACACCGTGGCACTGAACAGAAATCCAACATCCTGGACAAAGTGACTTTGAGCAGGCTCAGCAGGGAGACGGGACCGGTTTGGTCCAGAACGTGCCTCCCCCTCGCCCCACACACACTGAGCAGCAGGGGGGGGCGTGGGGCTGTGGGCCTCACGCTAATGTGATTTTTCTCTGGCTGCACACTGCTGATGGAAGCCGTTTGCTGGCTTTCCAGCTCACTGGCTTCTGGATGGCAAAGACTGTCAGGGAAATGGATTGCAGTGGAAATCACATTCACTTTTTTTTTTTTCTTCCAGAAGTGTTTTTTTCTATCAAATTTACCATTTAAGCAGCACACACACTGCTGCTATTTTCTGCGTTGAAATTATGGTAATAATGATCACAACAACAGTTGTGCACTATGCTATTTGACACCAAGGCATGGAGGTGGATTACAGGATTAACACACATCTATATGAACACCTTAATCTGAATTTAATCTGAGTATTTTTAAAATAAGATATAAATGGTGAAAATATTGTTACTCCTTTAAATATTAATCTGTTTTTAAAAATATGTTTAATTAGGAGTGGTTTGCTACAGTGGTAGGGAAATTTCCACTGAACTTTCTTACACGTTTTTATGTGAATGTATATGGGTCCTGAACAGGATACTTCAGCCAGATCACAACTCTAGCTGACGTCCAGGAGAACGTGATGCAGTATCTTCATGTTCTCAGCCGACCAAAGGTCATCGACCATGAGCACGACACCATATGGACCGAGGCCTACATGGACAGCACTGTGAGGAGCAGCTTTAGGCTTTCATTTCCTGTTCATAACCCAGTGCTTGTTCATCAGTTATTCTCACCAGGGTTTAGAAACACTAACAAAGCCAACTAACACATAGCTAAGGAAAATGTTAAAGGGAAAGTGGCCGAGTGAGGAGGGTGGTGCCAGAACAGGCCAACCAGTCCTTGGGTTTATTATTAATTTCTCTTGCATGTTCCTTGTTGGTCAATTCTGTTTATAATGGTTTAGTGGGTAAAACTCCTGAGCAAACAGATTGCCCATATAAAGAAGTTTGTTTGCAACATCAGGTGCCAAAAACAATATTTTTTTGCACCCAAATAGAATTATTCATTTGTTGTTTATAATGAAATGATGAAATTGCATAATCCAACTTTAACCAATGAAAATAAATGTAGAAACCAACCCGACCATTATTGTGATTGTCAAATCACTCAAAATATATGTGTTCAATGCCCCCCTCACCATGCCACAGAATGTATAAATCCAAATGCAGTGAATCAGTCATTTTAAAAGTGAAGAGTAATGTCAACACTGATATACTGCTGGTGGCAGCATTGCACTGCTGAATTAAAAACCTCCAACAAGAAAGACTAAGAGTGTAAGGCTTGCTCAGATTATTGATTTCTAGCCATCTGCATTGCACTATTTTGCCACTGCATCCTCCACAAATCAAAAAAGAAACATTTTGTCTAGTTTGCCACACTGAATGACATTACATGAGATGCTAGTAACACAAATGTATTACACCTTTTACATAGAGTATTTCTAACATAACTGTTGGTGCTAGGGCTTGGAATTATACAAGGAAGGTTATCACAAGCCTAAGGTAACAATTTGTCAGGGGGCCCAGAATTTCTGGTAATGCCCCTGGTAATATGGCTGCACACAATAGCTTTTCAACACAGAGGAGTTTGCAGAGTAATTCACATTTCCGCTGATTGTTTATGTAATAATTTATAATTAGTATAATGACCATGATATTGAAAAATACTGTCATTATTTGGCAGATATATCCCAAAACAGCTTTTGGTTTTGATTTAACCTTCTAAGTTCCATTGTATTTTCTCTTCTGGTCTAATTGCTAAAAGTGCCTGTATCATGTGCATGGCCCCCTCCTGTCTAGTCTGTGTTATTCGTAGCCTTCTTCTCTTGTCTAGATCAGTGTATTTCTAGGTTTCCTTTTCAGTGTAGTGCACAGTGATTTCTATGTCAGTTTGCACTCAACCCTGGGCTCTACTTTGAGTGAGTACTTGCTAGGTTTTGATTTCCATGGCTTCCTATATCATGTCCCTTGTCCCCCTTAGTCACTGCCGGTTATTGTAGGTATTGTTTGGTCATGTTAAAAGTTGCTCTACCAGCGGTCCCTTGCTATACCTCCCTTGTGTCCCTGTTCTGGAATAAACTCCCTTCCACAATTAGACTTATTCACGCCTCTCTAGGCAGAAATGTTACAGCCTGCCAGTCATCATTGCAAATTTGCTTGCTTTCATTTTGAATTGAATTTTCTGCAAAACCACAAACTACATCAGCTTCACATGAAAACTTAAAATGGAACTGTCAGTTCAGCAAACAAACACCCTAGTCAGTCACTTTACTGTGACATATTTGAGCACCTTGAGGGCGGAGTCCACTATGGTTTGGTCTTGTTCCTGAGCAGGGCCCATGTGACATGGTACGGTATGGTATGGGTCAAAAAAACCTGCACTGGAGCCACACCTGAGTACAGTACAGTGCACTACGGCATGATTTATGTCTATCAGTGGAAACGTTCTGCAGCATACCGTACATCACATCTTCCTTAGATGTGTCCTGTAAAATTTCACACAGTACCACAATGCACAGCCTCAGTCAACACGATATTTTCAACTGCAGCACTGCCATTTGTTAGTTGTTTTTTGAATGGTGGACCTCAGTATTTTCTTGGCTCTGTTTTATATGAAAACATTATGACAAATGGTGTTTCCAAAATACTGTTATAGGTGTGTCTGTTGCCAACTAACATCCAGTTTTCAAAATGATGTGAGTTTTTTCCCTTGCCTCTAAATTGCAGAAGGCACAGGCTGAATCCCTTGACACATGCCAACTCCTTCCATCCTGTTTAAGATGAAAATTTGATTCTATTACTGGCTGAGGAAAGTGTTTCAGGGAAAGGATATGCTATACTGTAACATGACCACTTAATCAATTGCACTTGCAATGACAGTTTTCTCGTCAGGCTGATGATGTTTAAATTGCACCTGCTCTGTCAGAGTCTTACTCTAACAGTGCATGTTGAAACATTGTGCGAGTCTCGGTAACATGTTGACAGAGCTCATTATTCTGTACATTATGTAGCTTTTCTGCTGTTTCTGTTGTCTGTCATCCCAAATTCTGATTTGTACCTAATTTACCTCTTTCTTTTTTCTTATCTTAAACTAGCTTCCACAGGCTCGTAAGGTAAATTATGTTTGACTTTCTCTGTTCAGTAATCACTGTTGTTAGCAACAAAATGTTTCATGTTAGATTTGTGATAATATGCTGCTTATATAAGTCAAATCTTTTCATTTTGAATATCATGTTAAGATTTTTTTTTTTCTATTCTGGTTTCATACATGTGACTTGGTGCAGTATACATATTCCACTGTATTAACTGTTGTGCTGAACTGGTTTTACATCACCAGATAAATATAATATTTTCACAAAATCCCCCAGTTAAATCTTTGTTACTATTTTCGTAGTAACCTTGGGTATACTGCGATCCATTCTTAGTTTGCAAGAAGAACTTGCTCATGGGTAAATGTGCCCTTTAACAAGAAACAAGCCTGATATGTGGCTTTAAAATGCAGTGAAAACCTGTTTATAGAGCTGTAAATAAGGGATTCTTTTAAAACAATTTATAATGCTTCTCAGTTCTGCGCTTCATTTTGAAAGACAAGATGCAATGTGTTAAATTGTGTTTAAAGGCAGTGAAGGTTGTTGGCTACAAACAAACGAGGGCAGTGAAGGTTCTTCCAGACTGTGGGTGCTAGCTGTGCCTACAGGGCTGTAGATGTTGTAAGTGTTTCTGCTGAGCTGTTAGCACTACAGTGGATTGCTTTTCCTATGTGCAGGGGGTAGCAGTGGATCTTACCGCTAGGCCATAGATGTCAACTGGGATTTGTCCTGGTGGAAAATGTTTGGCACCTCTAAAGCTTTCTGCCACCTTTCACGTTTTAATGTTTCAGTGATAGCAAAACACTTGATTAACAATAAGTGTCTTTCCCAGGATGCAGATACAGAAGTCACTTATAAAAGTAAAAATTGGTAATATTAGTGAATTGGCTCCTTATGCAAAAATATATGTTTCCTGTGGCTTTTTTGGTTGCATGCTGATCATCAGTGTGGTAACCAGTATACTAAAGTATAGTGGCGTATTTGACATCAGTGTGGTAACCAGTATACTAAAGTATAGTGGCGTATTTGACATCAGTGTAGTAACCAGTATACTAAAGTATAGTGGCGTATTTGACATCAGTGTGGTAACCAGTATACTAAAGTATAGTGGTGTATTTGACCTGTCATGTCTAAAATTGGACACATTTTATGTGAATAGAATACACACTCTACTTGATGCCCCATAGATGGTGCAGGAAGTAGTGAATTATTCTCTCATGTAATTGATATAATAATTGATTTATTCAAAATCTATTTTTAAACTAGTTATATAAGTCCAGGGTGGTTGGGACTTTGAGCTGTTTCATTATCTATAATATTTAATATCTATGTGCAATGTATTCTACGCGCAAAATGTTTGTAAATATATAGTGTGGAGATTCTCTTTTTTATTCTTACTATTTTAATTTATTTTTTATTATTTATCCTCACACCTTTGCTACATCCTTGCTGCTGTAAAACTGAATTCCCCTGTTGTGGGACTAATAAAAGATTATCTTATGTTATATTTTAACTTGTCTTTTTATCTAAGGTGGCTAAACATTTAAGAAGTCAAAGCCTTTGTGATCAGGAGATGCCAGTGAAGTGTCAGCTCTGTACCTCTCACTTATAGTCTCTTAATGACAGTGAGTTCAGTGTGGACAGCAGCACTACGTCCCATCATTGTGACCTTCTAGTATGGGGCTGGGAGGGGGCAAGCCAACATACAGAATAAGAGTGGAGGGGGCAATTAGTGAGCAGAAGAAATTATATAAAGACCAACATGTAGCATTAAATTGGTTCAAACGTGCAGTGCAGGTTGTGGTTATCCCATAACTTGCTAAACAAAAAAAAGTTTATAGAAGATAATTAAAAAAAATTCTAATAAGCCATTAACTCTGCAGCAAATTAAGAATTTTCTAGATCTAGCTAGTGAAATTTCAGAATAACACAGATGATTCTTACCTAGCGCTCATATAAAATATGTATGATTGGGAGGTCATACATCAAGGTCAGGCAGTGCAAGTCCAACATTGTATTTAAAGCACATAACTTGAGGAGGATGTGCCATTGGTACTGCCTCATTAAGACAGGTATTTGGCTTCAAGCACCAATAACAATTAATGAACAAAATCAATAACCCATTAAATGATGAAAGGTAATGTTATTAAACAAAATAAGTTATTAAATAAACAATGACAGGACAGGATACTAAAGGTGATCTGGCCAGCATCATCGATCCCTTCCAGACCTGACCCCATTTCTGATTATCTAGTAGTTCAAACTGGAATGGTTGAAACAGTACTATTTTCTCCTAGCAATGTAACACCCGGATACAGAGTGCTAAAGAAATTGCTCTTACTGGATCAGCAGTGTTGGAACTCCGAACCTATAGCTGATGACAGATCAGATCAGAGCACCAGTGCTGAGACACTCTCCCGTGTTTGGGGTTACCTCTGTAGTTGTTTGAACCACTCAAAAGGCCCCATAGCTGATAATAAACCTTAAGTGATTGATGATGTCATACAGGAAAACTTACCTTCAAGGACAGCAGGCTGTTCAGTGCCAGGGGAAAGAGGCCTAGGAATTGTTGGTAATTTGTAGTCATGTGCAGATGTGTGACTTGCCCCTGTTACCCTTGACTTCCTCTCGGTGCTGCTTGTCCTGTAATCTGAGCACACTCCATATTTCAGCCACTGAGCAGAGCCATTCATCATTTTCCAGCTCGTTTCTTTTTATCTCTTGGAGTAACAGTGCATTGCGGATGGGGGAAGGGTTGCAGTGTGGCCTTTTACAAAGGATCCAAACGCCAAACAAGGCTTGTGCCTGTGGAGTTTCCCCCTGCTTTGTGTGCCTCTGCAGTCAGCACAGGTGTCTGGGTGTTCTTTTGTATTCACACTGCTGCTGAGAGGAAATTAACCCACCATTATCACTGTTACACACATACCCATTCTCCTGGAAATCTGTGTCTGTCCTGACTCTCAGAAGTGGTCAAAAACTTTTTGAGAAAGAAGCCCTGTTCTGTGAAAAAGTGAGGACAGTGAGATAAACGTTGGTCTTAGATACTGAAAAAACAATGGTCTTACATATTGAAATTGTATCTTTCAGAAAATTTGTGAAATATTATTATGCACTGCATGTATTTATGCAGTTATATATTTTGAAGTGGATCCTTCCCTTACTTAACACGTTTTGAAGGAGTATTCCTATTCCCTGAAATCACATTTCCAGTGTTGGGATGTTTGATGCTGTGTATTTCTGTTTTGTCTTGCCTTTTGAAGCTGCTAAGGTGAAGAATCACACAAAGAGATCAGCTCACCCATTTGCCCAATTGCTAAAATGTTATTGCTGGTAATAATAATATATAGTTTTATTTACAGTACTGCCTGCGTGAATGTTGTTGGATGCTGTATTATGGCCAATTTACTGGTACATGAAAAGTCTACATCTTCAGAGGAAAGTAATGATATGTACGCTTCTGTTCTGAGTTGCTTTATCCACATGGGAAGAAAAGGTCTAAATATTCTTGGTGCAGTGGATGGACGTCAGCATAACTAAGCTCTTTTCTGATTGGTTCCTACAGTCTGGGGATCACAAGAGCACAGCTCTCATAACAACAGTTGCCATGCCTGTGTTCAGCACTAAAAACGAGACGGTGAGTTTTTCCATTTCAGGTTTGAGCTCTCAGTCTCTATGCAAACCTGTGTGAGTGTTTGGTTACACGGCATTACTGCAATGAAACTGCCTCTGTCTGCAGAAGAACCAAGGCGTTCTCCTGGGTGTTGTTGGTACTGATATTCCTGTCCAGGAGCTGCTGAAGGCTATACCCAAACACAAGGTACTTGTCCTTGATCCAACAACATGTCCTTGGCTGATGAATGACTCAGCACCCTTGTGTATAACTATGTCAGGCTATTTAAATGTTTATGTCACCCTCATTTGATATAAATAAATACTTGCGCTTATAGAGTACATTGAGTAGAACACTTGCTGACTGAAAACTAGTTGCAAAGCTAAGATGTACTTTTATGTGTATAGCTTTTAAACAGCATTTTTCCCCTTTAGAACAAAGTGATCATGTAATTTTAAAAGGAGGACTGAAAAAGCATTTTGTAATAGCTTGAAGGCTGTTGCTTCAAGCCCCAAGAGACATTGCGCTTTAGTGTTCTTGAACAAGTCACTTAACCTTTCACGCTGTGGAAAATGCTGAACTGTTGAAAAGGGCAGAACTGTAACAATCATTTTGGGTAAAAGTTACAAGAAGAAGGTTAACCATTTATCATTAACGGTGAAATAAATTATATGAATATTCAGATGCAGACATGCCACAGCTTATTATGTCACTGCATGTGCTGTCAGCTGGGGATTCACGGTTACACCTTTGCCATCACTAATAACGGATACATCTTGACCCATCCGGACCTGCGCCCACTGGTAACCTCCGCAGTGAAAACCCATGAAAAAGGATAGAAATAAGTATTTGCTTTCAATCTTTTACATGTTTGTGTATGTGTGCATGTCGGTGTTTGTCTTTGCGTTTTCAATGACTTGATGACATGGTTTCTATCCACAGTACCAAGAGGGGAAAAGGAGGAAGCCCAACTATAGCAGTGTGGACCTTTCTGAGGTGGAATGGGAAGATAAGGATGACATTGTATGACTTCCTTTTCTTTTGGACATGCCATGCACAACCTAGTATGTTGGTGCACTTTGACCAATCTATGTCTTGCTTTTGTTTCCTTCTTGCTTGTCTGAATTCCTTCTAGCTTCGCAACGCAATGGTGAACAGGAAGACGGGCACATTCTCCATGGAAGTGAAGAAGACGGTGGATAAAGGGGTAAAGGAAAGGTTTCCACATAAGGTCCAGTTCAGCCCAGGCTTTTGATTATACCATACAGTAAGACAGGCATATTTGTTGTCCAATATGTGTTTTTGCTCATACTCCAAAGATATATTGGCAGAGCGAGCGAGAAAAGTTCAGATGGTGATTTTTACACCAGTAATGAGTAGCAAAAAAGGTAACAAGGATAATAACCTTTTTTTTTTTTTCTAAACCGGTCAGAAAGATCTTTCCAGAGTGAATTCACTACTGGGTATTTCTCTCATCATTCTGGCCTTCTTTTTATTAATCAAAAATACAATAAAACAATACAACAATCAAACAAAACAAGGATAATAACCATTATAATTGTTGCCAAAATAGATGTGCATTATTGTAGGTTAATTGCTGAGCTACTGATCTGCCTCTCAAAGCACTTTGTGTACATGTCCATTTGGACCATGGGATGTCTTATTCTCAAGTGGTTTGTGTGTTTCTTTCAGAAGCGTGTGCTCTCTATGCACAATGACTACTATTACACAGCCATAAAAGGGACACCGTTCAGGCAGGTTTTTCCTCTCTGTTACACACATCTTTATCTCCTATACGTTTCTACTGTGAAAAGTATATACAAGTAATAACTGGGTCCTGCTGTATGCTTGTGTCTCTAATTTTTATTATTTTTACAGTGAATACATAGCAGACAGTCTTGAGGATGACTACACTGTATTAGCCTACTGTGTACATTTTTGCTAGGTAATAGTTTGTCTGCATGTTCAGTCTAGGTGTGGCGCTCTCTAGAGGTTATGGCAAATACTTCCTCAGAGGAAATGTATCTGTGGACGCAGGTGGGTACATTACTCCACAACTGGTATTTATTTACCTCTGTTATTATCAACTAGCTTCTTATAAATTCTGTTGTAGAATGATTTTTCACCCTTTCAATTAAACTCATAAAGTGTATTATAGTAAGAGACAGTAATGTCACCCTTTAGAATAAGCACCTGGCATTGGTTGTTAATTTCTGATAGTCATAGGATTTGCAAATGGAATAGTACGATTTGCAGATTGATATATAGGGATTTTTGCCTAGTACATTACTGAAAGGGATTGTGAGAGAGATTATGGGAGCCAGGTTAATGAAATGCATTCTGGGATTTCTTTTCTGGTTTTCAACATTTCAACAATTTTTTTTTTTACCCAGGGCTACATGACTTGGAGCAACCAGATGTAGCTCTGGCTGATGAATGGTAAACCTCTTTGCTTACATAGCATTGTGAGGAGCATGTGACCACGTGACCAACATCTGTCAGCTTGATTCTGTATGTGTGTGTGTGTGACATAGAGTACCATGGCCATGGTGAGTGATTTAAGTGTATGTGGAGATGTGAAACTGCGTGTGAATACATTATATGTGAATGTAGTTTTTAGTGTGTGTGTGTATATATATATATATATATATGAAGGAGGCTGTTCCACACATAGAACATCTAACTGCACTATGGTGAATGCTGAAGCTGTGTGTGCCTGTGACGCAGGGTGTACTGTGACACAACAGAGTGGCATGAGCATCACCACCTGTCGCAGGTCCAGGCCATTCGGCTCTACATGAGCGGACGCCAGCCACACCTGAAGTGTGAGTTTACGTCAGCCCTTAGTCACGGTACTGAGGACGTGCCAGTGTTGGTGTGTTGAAGAGTGCGCTCCTAACTGTGTCTTACACTGATACTCACACGTATCACTGATGTGTTACTCAGCTTCACTCAGTTTGTTCTCTCATTGCTTGTTAAAGAATGGATCATCACTTCCTGCAGTAAAGCCCATGGGCTGCCTTGTTGTAGGTGACAGGGAGCTGATCCAGGAAGTTCTGTTTGACGCTGTGGTGACCGCGCCTCTGGAGGCATACTGGACTGGCCTGGCACTAAACAAGTCTGAGTGAGCAGGCTGCCCTCTTGTACACAGTACTGACATTACTGGAGCAACTCGTCTCAGTAAACGTCTACTCAGTAAACATCTATAATGATGTCTTTATTGGGTTATGAACAGAAACTCAGACAAAGGCGTGGAGATAGCCTTCCTGGGTACACGCACTGGATTGTCAAGAACCAACCTATTTGTGAGCCCAGAGCAGCTGACCAACAAGTGAGTATGAGAATGTATCATAATGTTTTAAATTGTTTGCGGTAAGGATTCAATGCTGTTTTAGAAGCGTAATCTCAGGTATGGAGTAATCTACTAATTTTAGCACTGTCATGTACCATGTAAGGCTTTATTGTACCCCTTTCCATTGTTTAAAGAGAATTCTTGACAGCAGAGAACAAGGAGGGGGTTTTCAACGCTGACCACTTTCCCCTGTGGTACAAAAGGGCCTCTGAACAGGTTCCTGGTACCTTCATCTACTCTGTGCCCTTCAGCACAGGTAAAGTCCAGAACACCTTGGCCTCATCTATCCAAAACCAATGCAAGGGCATCAGACTATTTGTTTCGGATCCAATTCATGCTGTCATTAACTGAAGCTGTGCTTTTGTTTGGAAACAACACTGATAAATGTTGACGTACACAATGCAAATCATACAATGGGGAGCAGGTATTTTGAGGGAAATCTGTGTAAATATGTACAAGTGAAACTGTAAGAACAAAGGTTTCTTGCAAATATACAATATCCTTACCAAACATCACTGTTAAACTTGTTTTGATTTATGATGAATTGGCTGTTTGCTAGCTTTATAATTTTACAGACTATAAACGACTCATGAAATTAAAGTATATCAAGGGATGCATTTATTTGGGTCTTTTTGACAGTAAATTAAGTACAAGGTGTTTTAAGGAAACTTTTAAAATGATGAGTTTTTAAAATGATGAGTTTTGCATTTAGTTTGGTATCAATTAAATGGATCCATTCAACACAATGTAAAAAGGATTTGAAAATATGTATTTAAACACATCTACGAAATGTAGTAGGAGGAAAGACAGTCAAGATTAGACTATTCAGTACAAAATCAAAGATTCATTAAAAAAGGGAAACATTACGGTGATTTGTTCATTGCATGGTAACTCCATGAATCCATGACCAGCTGTGAAACGGCTCTTGTCTTTCCTAGGGACAGACAACAGCAGTGTTGTACTGGCCAGCACCGCCATCCAGATTTTGGATGACAGAAAGTCTCCCATTGTTGCTGGTAGGACCTGGACTCACTTTGTCATGCTGCTAAAAGGGGATTTGAGGGGCATGGATGATGGAGACATACAATGATGACCAAAGAAAGCTTTATTCTTCTTATTGATGAGCCCTATCACCTCCTTTATGCAGCTGTGGGGATTCAGATGAAGTTGGAATTTTTCCAAAGAAAGTTCTGGACGGCCAGCCGACAGGTAAAGCCAACATGTAGTGAGAAAGGTGTTCATTGTGTACATGTTATGAGAGGCAAATAGTATTCCCATGGATAAGCCTTATAGCTGGTCAACAAGCCTTCCTGTCTGTTTCAGTGCACTGCTCTGGATGGAAAGTGCTCCTACAGCTGCGACAATGAGGTATGTTCCGCACTGGTCTGGCTTAATGTAGACAGGTACGTTTTAGCTGACTGCGGTCGTTATGACGCCTTCTCATGTTTGCTCCACTGTAGAGCATCAGTTGCTACCTCATTGACAACAATGGCTTTGTGCTGGTGTCAGAAGATTATACCCAGGTAGGTTTGCTGAATGCTACCACGTACCTGAACTGGTTATGTACTGACTAAGATATATACATACTGAAACCTAGCCTATTAAAAAAGGTGCACTTAACTGATGATCTTGAAGAAGAGAATGTCACTGTCCAATTTGCACATGCTCTGAAATTGTGCACAGAAATTGTCTGACCCATATCTTCCCAACTAACTCACCGGTGCACGACTGTGATCACAACAGACTCAAATGTACTTTTCTGCTGTCCAACTGGAGTCCACCCCTGCGTCTCTTAGTCCACCTGTTTTTCCACCAGACAGGGATGTTCTTCGGTGAGGTGGAGGCAGCTGTGATGAACAAGCTGCTCCAAATGGGGTCCTTCAGAAGGTGAGGGCCAGAGCGTAGAGTTTATGGGGACTGCTTATCTTTGGCAGCTTCAGTCCTCCAGCCCTGTTCTGAGTGTTTCTCCAGTTTCTGGGTAACTCCATGGAGTAAATGCTACCTTCTTTCCTGATGAAGGTTGTGGTACTATTTTACATCCTGAGGCTCTAAAATGGCAGGCTGTGCAGTGGTGTAGGATGTGGACTTCTAACACTAACACTATTGGTTTGTGTCACAATACTGCCCTTGTAGAACTGCCAGTGAGAAAAGGTATTTGACTTATTCTGTTGCAGTATCCAGGTGTTTACATTTAGTTTTAACAGAGACACAACTGAGAAGGAATACTGTCCAAGTTTAAATGTTAATTGTCCATGGTGTAGTGTTTATCTATCCCTGTCACCCCATATGTCACCCTATAGCTGGTGTCCATGAGAGTACGCTTTTGGTATTGGGCAAAGACCACCTTGACATGCCTTATGGGAGGGAGAGAGACGGTGGCAAATCAGTGCAGCTTCTATTTCATGTCATCTTCTTTTCTAGGATTACACTTTACGACTATCAAGCTATCTGCAAGATATTTGTTGAAAGCAGCAATAGCCCGTCTACCATATTAAGTGTAAGTAGTCCTGAAAAGAAAGTCTACATATTTTTCCCTTGTAACTTCTCACTGTTATAGCCTCTATACAATACAGTGTCAAGTGTTGTGATAAATTGCCATAGTGGATGATTAAAGACGAATTAGCACAATCTCATGTAAAAGCCATCCTTGTTTGACAGTCTGTAAATTTACAGTGGACATACTATGTAGTTTTGTTTGTTTTTATTGTTGGTTGTTAATAAGAATTAATAAGAATTACCAATTTTCAGTGAAATGCCACTATTTTCTCTTTATGTAGACCAGGGAGGTTAAAGCATGGTCCTGGAGGGCCACAGTGGATGTAGGTTTTTCTTCAAACCAATTCATTAATTTTAATTCGAACACTATCTTAATTCATTCATTCATCTTCTATGTCGCTTATTCCTGGTGAGGGTCGCGGACTATCTTAATTAAATATCAGTTACATCCTTTGCTTATCTTCATTCTTACTTATAATTTGCATCTGTCCTAATTAAAAAAATAAGAGTTACAAACAAATAAAAAGATATAAAAGTGAGACTTGTGTTTCAAGGTGCGTGACAATGATATAAATCGCACGTTATAATGTCGTTCTAACTGACGTCTGGATAATTTATCACAGTGCTAGTTTAAACCAGTAATCATTAATTGTATTCAAATATAATAATTAATTAACAGCACGAAGAAATGCCAATAACATAAGAATGCTTAATCAGAAGCAGCAACTTAAGTGATCATTAGCAAGAAATGGATTAAAAGATCAAAAAATATACCATAACTGTTAAAAAAATTAAAAGAACTTTTTGGATTGATGCAGTAATTATATATACAAAAACGTCAGTTATGTTTAATTGACATTAAGGTTAACAGCAGAAACTGGCTGAAACACAAACTCACACCCACTGCCACCCTTCAGGCCCTTGTTTTGACACCCCTGCTGTAGACAGTATTTCTTTGGTTTTCAGCATCTTTGTGACACTGATTTTCCACCCTATTTCAGCCTTACTTCTCTGTGTTTACCACCCTCAAGTGGCTCATTACTGAACTGATGATGTGAGAATGATGAATACTTGTTTGCATTTCAAATAAATGATTTGTATGTAAGATTAAATATCAACTGTAATGCATAGATTGTAACCATGAGTACACGTTGACTGTATGGCACAGCAGAAAGTAATTTTTCTTTTTTTTTTTTTTGATGAGCAGACAATTTAAAAATATATATTTCTTGTGTTTCTGGCTTTTCCTTCAACAGATTTGTCTTAGAGTTCAACCTGTGTAGCTGGTGGCACTCAGATCTTACAGCCAAAGGTTTGATGATTGAAGCAGTTATTGCACGTTATTAGTAATTGCCTTTCTACAGTGATGTGCTTTGAAACACCTACGGGTTGGACACACTATATGTAAGATTCAATTCAATTTATTTTTATATAGCACCTTTTACAACAATGTGCCTCAAAGCATTTTACAGAAGAAATTGCCGATGTTACAGAATAACAGCAGTAAGAATAAATAGAAATGAAGCCAAACAACAGTATAGGAGAGGAACCAAAAACTCCAGTGTGGAGAAAAAACCTCTGGGAGCCCAAGGTCGACTGGCTGCCCAGCCCCTTCGGGGCATGCTAGCATTACAGAATAGACAGGTACTTATTGAGACTATGAATGTAAATAGTTCTTCTTTGCTCAAGGTGTTGAAGTAACTGTCAATAGGCTTGTGGTGTACCTCGGGAGAAGCTTCATTCAAGGGTGTACACTAGGACTCAGCAGCTCTAACAAGGCATCCCGCTCACATGGTGCCTAGGCGGGCACCGGGTAACCACATGCACAAAAAAAGATTTCAGAGAGGGGTTAATAAATAATATGAACACTAGCGGCCCCATAGCAAAATTTCACAGTTATCTTGGCATGTACAGCGTGTGCCTGCAGTAGTAATTACCATGAGCTATGGAAACTGTTGTGGGAAGTCTAAATCAAAAAAGTAGGTTTTCAGTTGAGATTTAAAGACTGGCATCTCGTACCTATCCAGGCAGATTATTCCATGGGCTCTGTAACTAAAGGCTCTAGCACCAGTACTTTTATGTATGCATGGAACAATAAGAAGGCCAGCTTTCTGCAGTCATTGGGAATGATTTGGAGTATATGTATTAATCAACTCTGTTAGGTATACTGGTGCCTTGTCTACTGGTGCATTTCAGTGCCTTATATGTTAAAAAGAGAATTTTGAAATCAGTTCTATACTTAACAGGGAGCCAATGGAGTGCTGACAGCATTGGACTTATATGGTCATACTTCCTGCTTCTAGTGATAATTCTAGCAGCTGCATTTTGGGCACACTGCAAAGTGTTTAGTGTGTGGTTTGTACTTCCAGATAGTAAAGCATTACAGTAGTCTAACCAACTATAAACAAAAACATGCACAATTTTTCCAGTATCTTCTGCAGTAAGAAAACGGGACAGCCTAACAGCTGCAGGAAGCATACCTGTGAAACTGCATTAACATGAGAACCAAAGGAGAGCTTTGACTGAACAATGACACCTAAATTGCGCACTGAGTCGCTAATAGAGAAACAGAGGTGCATTGAGGGCTGAACTGAAAGTGCTCCTAGCAAGACCATTACCCCTGACCAACAAGATCTTAGTTTTATCTATGTTTAGTGATAGTGCAGTTTGTGCTCATCCATGTTTCAATGTCTTTGAGACATTTAACTAGGGTGTTGTGCATTTAATTAAGGTGTTGTGCAGTGTCATTAGGTTTAACCGCAAGGTATAACTGACTGTCATCAGCATCTCTCTCTCTCTCTCACCCTAGCACAAAGGACGGTAAGGGGGAAGACAGTGCAGGTGCCATGTGACACTGAATATCTGGCTTTTGTCTCTGAACGCACAATCAAAGAGAACACAGGCACCGCTGACTGCGAGGGGTGTGACAGGTATATGAACAGCATAACAGCGCAACATGTAAAACACTGCATTAGTTTAATGAAAATAATTTGTTTTTCTTCACTTAAAGCTGTGTCTGTGTGATGCTGTGCCCAGCTAAATGGTGGTTTTCTACTGTACTTGTGTTCAAATTTTCAGATGGGGAAGATTGTTTTTTTACAGGAGTGCTTACTTTCACTGTATGCCACTGCTTCAGTCTTCAGTATGTGCTGGCTTGAAAAAAAAAATATATTACCTACGTTAATTGTAGGTAATATTCATCTGAATTCACAAATATAGATGCTGAGGTTTGAATCCGTTTTGCTGACTCCTGCCTTGTCTTTTTTTCCCTCCAGGTCCTTTGTCATCCAGCAAATCCCAAGCAGTAACCTGTTCATGGTTGTAGTTGATAACCAGTGTGACTGCAGATCCACACCACTGGTTACCATGGAGCCCATCGAGATAATGTATATCCACCCAAGCCATTGAGGGCTGTGTTGACGTGTTTTCATTTGGTTTTTTGCTAATTCTTTAGGAATGGCTAACAATTGTATGTATCCTGAAGGAGCTTAATTATAAAACCACAGTTAAAATTCCCAGACATTCTACAACTATCCTATTATCATGTCCTATTATTATCCATTATAATTAATTGCTGTACTTTTTTCAGAGAGCACCAAAGATACATTTTGTTATAAATGGCAAGACAACAAACTATCTTCAAGTTTTTTCTTTTAGCAGTTATGCAATTGTTCACATGAGTAATGCATTTAATATTATATTCTGTAATAATTTCAATCCAGTAATTTATTCTGGCAAGTGGCACTGAGTGAGGCCATAGGTTTCCGTGTTTTAAATTTAAGATGAAAAGAGCAACACTAAAAAGATAAGTATTTTAAAGTATATTAAGTATTTGTGTTCTTATGAAAAACATCACAGGGTGAAATATAGAAAAAGACGTCTGAAAGATATCTGAAAGAATGGAAAAATCACTATTTGGGTGACTTAAGTATATACAATACAAGGATAATGTATATTTTTAACGTTAAATTGTAGTAAGTATTGAAACAAATGCTTCTAACTTTAATGCTAATTTACCAGTAAATTAATTTTTACTGATATGACATAAAATAATTACTACAGAAAACCAGTTTATAATACATCTTTAATTGGACATACCAGCAAGTGTGTTGTGACCGACGGCAAGTAAATGTAGTATGAGCGATGGACAGCTAGAAGGTTTTTAATACATATGAACATTTAACATGGCATCAGTTAAAAATACATATCACCTTAGCCCTTACTTTAGCCGTGATACCAGTCACTCCCCCTAGTGTCATAAACTGGACACAACAAAGTGCTTTTTGAAAACCTGTTTCTGTAGAAAAAGCTTGGAAATATGTGAGAAACACCAGAGTAACAATGCAACAATAACGTGGGCAGTGTGAATGGTGACTTTATGGTGTTTGTTTGACTTTATGACACCTGCAATTTCTTCAGAAAACGCTGTTCAGGCACGACTTTATTCTTGATCCCCACTGCAGTTTTAAACCTAGAACGGGTGAAAGGGCTCCAAAAAGTTTTAAGTGTTAACGAAAGTTTGCATGAATGACACACTCTGAAATGCAAGTTCATTAACTACTATGAACATAACGAGTCGCTGAAGTGCGAACGCTTGAAGTTTCAGAAGGACAGACGGCGACCAGACTCTTGCCACCCTTTCCATCCAGAGGTACTGCTGGCTACACCAGTGTGTGTGTGTGTGTGTGTGTGTGTGTGTGTGTGTGTGTGTGTGTGTGGGGGGGGGTTCTTATCTGTGCAGGTGAAGCAGATAGGAGCAGGAGGTAAGAGAAATAAATGATTAAAGACTTTCTTCCTGCCAAAAGCAGGCACTAAAGATATAGTCGTATGTAGTCTTTCTGTGCTGCCTTTGAGACAGGTACGGTAAATGAGAATCCCTGTTAATACAGCCTGTCTATGTGAACTGTGCCTCACACTGTTCACTGAATCACATCTGTGCAAACTTTGCTGTCACTGTCACGGCTCTTACGTTGCTCAGAGTCACATCTGGGCAAGCTTTGCTGTCACTGACTGCTCTCGCTCTGTTCACCGTGTCACATCTCTGCAAACTCTGCTGTCACTGCTCTTGCTCTGTTCAGTCATGTGTGTGCATGCATTGCTGTCACGGTGACTGCTCTGTTCCCTGAGTCACATCTATGTATGCCCACAGCTGGCATGTGCTCTCAGCCGGTTGTTGTTCTGTTGCAGGAGAATGCCATGGAGTGCGGAGGTGCTGTGGGCCTCACTCCTTTATGGCCACTCCTCCTGCAAGCCCTCCTGGTTACACTGCTGGTCAGGTGACCTGTGGCCCCATGCTGGATACACGGTGGGGGCAGGGGACTTTTCTTCCACTGGAGGAGAAGAGAAGACCTCCAGCTTTAAGAGAACGATGGCTTTCAACAATACGTTACAACATGAAGTGTTGGTGGCAGCAAGACTTTAAATGGGACTTAAGGCAGCATGTTTTAAGTAATTGTATCTTTGATTTAATCATATAATTTGGAATGAAGATTTTTGTGATTCTTTGAGGTACTGAAAATTGATTAAACATGATCAGTGTTTTGACAGCATGATACAAAGGCCGGTCAGATCTTGGACAGTGGTGCATGAGAAGAACTTCCATAAATAGACCTCTTTGTCAGTACTTGTGTTGTTGACCTTTCACATGCTATCACGTGCAGTATATCAGTATGCGCTTTCTGTGTTTTATGACATCTCCACACATATCTATTACATTACAACCCCCATGTATGACCCATGCAGAGTGTTTCAAACCTACTGCTTCCTAATTGAAGATAGTTGATATAGCTCACAGGTGTTGTACTGTATCCAGCTCTTTTAACCCTACAACCCACATAACATCTTATATGCTCCTGATCCCTTTAGCTACAAACGCCTCTGTAGATTCTTGTATAGAAGCCCTACAGTTTGAAGCGACTCCATAGACTCTATCATATCTCACAGATTGTAGAGTACTACAGATTGTATATGCATACAACAGAAGCTGAAACCCTCCTAAATCCCACAATGCTCCTTCTGCACCTACTCACCTTAAAGTTCTGTAGAACAACATGTAAAATAAGGAAAAATAAAGCAAAGCACCTGTTTTTCCCCATAATCTGAATTTCCTCCTTATATATTTTTTTTTCATTTGGAGAAGCAGGATACGCAGCTGTGATGTGATACGGAATGTACCGATCTCAAACGTACAACTGACGAAGCGTGAATGATGTCCCTCTGACTCTGTAGGGAAATGTGAAACATTTTTTTTTTTTAAAAAGATCACCTTTATTGTATGAATAAAAACAAGCTGGCCAACACTCAGTATTCCGACACAACACAGACGACAGCAATTTGAGCAGCCTATCCTCGTCGCTTCACATGTCAACAAGAACTGGATTAACAGTCACTACGATTACTGCCTATGGCGTGCGCGGTAAAACCGGATCCCCACACAAGAGTCAAACATAGCACCCCAGAACATGCTACAAAAACTTCAGATGACGGTAGAGGACCAGCTGTGGTCACACGTATGGTCAAATACAATTTCACAGTAGTCACTGTGCCAATGAACATCAGGTCGACATGTCTTGAGGACAGAAGCAAAAAGGCAATAACCTTTTGTTACAATTAATCATTTACCTGTTATTAGCACAATATACACACCCACATACATTGCACATTTTCTTTTTCAATCTGTACTGTACAGCAAAAACAAATACATATATACAAATAAACACGGCATAATTACAAACTGAATTATTTACTCTGTGTAAATCATAAAAAGAAAATGACAAATGTTTTAAAAAGTAATAGCTATATTGTTTAATAAAAATGTTCCTTGCATCTGTCACAGTGTTTGTTTAGCCCAGTTTTGCATTAAATAACACCCTAAAAAATGTTCTCACATGAGCATGAGGAAAAAAAAAAAAGTATTTCTTCTAGTTCAAAGGGCCACCTTTGTGAATCCACAGAATAGTTTAAAAATTTAACAACAGCTGAACTCCACTCCCTCAATGCATAGAGAACAAGATCTATCCAGTGACCAAAAAACTTGGCACGTTACGCAAAAGGAGCATGGATCAGCGAATTGCTTTTTGTGTTCGATGTTATCGCCATGTGTGTACTGGCATTCTGTGGTAGGAGAACCCTACTTCAAGTATTCAGCAGTAACATTAAGGACCTGATATTACAACAGAGCACTCAAAAGACCATCGCCTGACATGATATTTAAGTGAATGTGCTCAGACAGCACTGCATACCCTTTTTAATTCACTGGTTAATTTGATGCTTTGTAAATACAGGATGTTGTAAACTAACCTAAAGTTATGATATTCCAGCTCTAGGGAGAGCTGGGCACCCCTATTTATCTAACTGCACTGAGGACACACAGAAGAGAAGACACTAACCACATTCAGTCGGCTCTAACGGTAAACTTTAAGAACCGTAGACAAGAGTAACAACAACTACAACGGTCACGGCTGAGAATGTACACAAATTCATTGGGTTGGTTGTAACAGCTAAATCCCTCCAGCATCATCCATAAAAAAAAAAATCACCACTGTATCGGACACTTGAACAACTACAATAGTCACAAGAAGCGAGTCTCCAATGCATCTTTTAGAAATTTTTTAACTGACGCTAAGCATTTGTCAGTGTTCTTTATCGGCAAAAACGGTACTGACGAGTTGTCGACGTGTTTTCCTGACCGATGATGACATACAGAGCTGAGGCTGCCATCTGCATGAATGATGTTCCAACAGTATTGGAATACTTTACATCCTGTCTGTCCTGAGCTCTGTGAGCACGAACACCCCGATGTGATTTGTTTAGCAGATTACAAAGGTCACAGATTACAAAGCACAGGCCAGACAGTTCAACAAATGGAGCACAGTTGAAAGTGTCTGTAGTATAATTACAGGAGGTGGGAAGTCTCTCCTATTCACTCACTCTTTTCACTCATCCCGCATTACTAAGGAACATTTTCTTTGGACAAAGAGGAAATCAATATTGACTTAATGACGGGCTTCCATTGTTCTCATGCATGATTGTAAAACTAGATAAAATGGTTCACTTTGATCATACCCACACATATTTCTGACAAATTATACATCTCTGTCTATTCTGTGCCATGAGTGCACGCGAATTATTCGCACAAGACAGGATTTCTGAACAGATTTGTGAACTTTGGCGATGAAAGCAGTGTTGTCCACCATCTCTTGCAGAAGGAAAGATAAGCGTTGGGTTGTCCCCCTATAGCTTTAAGGTTATTGGCTATGCTGGAGGTTAGCCAGGCTGAGTGTGGTCCTTCACTTGAGAACATCCCCAGTGAGTCATCCATAGCTCTGCTTGGATACCTCTGTGTGGTGATATGTTACACAGCAGTCATGGCGTGTGTGCTCCACACTCACTGTAAAGAACTCTGGTACCACACAAACAATATGCCTCCATCTTTAAAGGAATACGTTTGTGTACTTAAACGGTGACGACGTTTCTATATGGCTTATTTGTCTGTTGAATCCCTAGACTCTGAGCAGCGGCAGCACCATGGTTAAGGGTCACTGAAACAGTGCAAGATGCCCGGACCGCTCTAGCGATGTGCTCTTGGGGAAGATAGTGATATACGCTTTTATAGGTAAATCCTTTAACTAAGGATTCTCCTTAATGAACTGACTGCAGCCATAATGGAAAAGGACAGACTGTAAAGACACATGGATGGTATGGATGGATGGCTTAATAATACAGTTAAACAACAATATTTTAGAGACCAAAAAAAAAAGCATTCAGAAAAATATGTGCATAGATTTGGATGCAAAAACAATGTCCATTAAAGAAGGAAAGTGATGCTAGCTACCTGTTCCAAGGAAACAATGCAACATGTAAAACATGCTACATACAACATTGGCCCAGGGCAAAATAGGACACGTGCTATCTGGAACATGGTAACACAGAGCTCTGAAAGCTGAGAAACGAGTCTGCAGAGCTGTTCGTCTTCCTCTAAATCCTGAGAAGAATTGTCGAGCACAAGAGATTAAACCCTGTTGAAATGTTTCAAACATGAACGCAGATCTGCATCAGTCTAGGAAGGTACAACTAGTTTAGAGGTATAATACAGAAACCGGTGGGATGGACCGACACACATAGTTCATCAGCATCTGTCTCTATTTCTTCAAAAGTTCCTAATTTTAATGGTACCTGTTTGGTGAGGTTTTTGTCTGTACAGGTGGAGGTTCTATGAGGTCCCTGTCAGGGTGGAGCACTGACTGAAGAGTTGGCAGGCAGGACAGCTATCTGAAAAGTCTGACCTCTGTCTGAATGCCTGAAGAATAAGTTAGGTGAATGGTGTCTATTAGGGTGGGACCGCCTTTTGTGGAGTCAGGATGGAATTTTGTCTGGAAGCCTTTCAGGCTACCAATCAGGGTGACAGTCAATCTGAGTGCCTATTTTCAGGGCCTGACATGTACAAGAAGATCTCTTTTCTGGAAGACATCTCTTTTAGATGCCCATCTGTGCGTCTCTACATTACGGCAGCTGTGCAAATGCAGCTCTTCACAGTCACTCCTCTATCTGACGGCTTCTATATACGGAGAAACTTATCCATAAAGGCGTCTGCACTCAGCCCCAGAAGGATGTCTGCATGACGCTTTGAAAGTCCTTTTGCTGTTTTTCATCTGCGGAAACAGAAATATTAAGTCATACACTGTTACCTGTGAAACCCAAAATTGCTAGCAAAAATACACAGCTTATTTTTTCCATACACCATAACCCGAAGATCACAAAAATATTTAAAACATGTACATGTGGATGCACTGTGGTCAACTATAATGTCTTTATGTTCTTTTCATTCTATTGCTTCAATTAAGACTTGGAAAAGAATAAAATTCAAAATCTCAAGAATCAGGTCACAGAGTCCTGTGAATTTATTTACACAAGTTTATTCACAAACACTTATTAAAGACAGCATTGAAGAAATAATTCCAGATGACTATTCTGTACTAGATCCAACCTAAATATCTCCCAGAATCCCAAAGTCACTCAATTAGACTGAGGGGTTTAGGTACACGTGTATGTTTTGGGGTGACAGGTCTTTTCTTTCTTGTTAGTCTATCCCATTTACAAAACTCATTCATCTCAGTGCATTAGAGAACACAAGAAAGCAACAGCCAATGTAGAGCTATGGTGTACAAATATACCACATGTAAATCACCCACATGCAGGATCACACACGGCAGGATCGCTCACACTAACCGATTACACCATTAAGTGAGGAGCGCTCTTCATACCAACATTTCTGGGTAAATAACGCACAGTGAGATGAACAGAAAGTCAGATCAGTTAAGGGGGATTTCAAAGGCCAATGATGGTAGCCATTCATACTAATAAGAGCTTACAGTTTAAATACCTCTGAAAGCCATTTCTGGTGTTAGTTGTTAGTTTATGATGTTAATACTGGCTAACGTCCATCCCATGATATTTAACAGAATTTGCTACAAAATAACATTTATTTAACCTCTCAAACATTTATGTATTCTGCGATGAATCAACAACACAGTAACATCCCTAAATGGATTGAAAAAATATGGAGCGTATTTTTACATTTGGGGTATTTGCACCATAAGTTTAGCACTTCTCAAAAGAGAGGGGCAGTACATGAAAACATACCAGAGTAATAACCTTTTCACACTGAGAATAAAAATTGTAAGTAGAAAAACACTTCTCACCCCTCAGAGTTTTGAAGTTCATGGGAACGATTAAGCCCAAATGCCCTCCTCATCATCCTATCAGTTGAAGGGTTAAAAAGGCATGAAATGTCAGTACAAAAGCAAAACAGAAAAGGCGGTATTAATACGGCAAATCAAAGAACAAGAATTAGTGACGAGAGAGGAAACATGAGAAGACAGTGTTTGGGAATATTTGTAGCAGTCGTATAATTCTGTGCCATCCTGAAGCGCTATGAGGAAGTAGCCCAAAATTGGGACACAGTGCTCCCACTGAGGTCCATTATGTTCAGACATGCGTCTGACGGTTATGTCGGGAGATTTCTATACTCATCTTCCCCCCTCCCTGCTCACTCAAGACTGGCAATGCTGACCTGATCAGGAGAAGGCCGGTGGCTGCCATGGGGAGGAGCGCGGCTGGGTCCGCGGTGAACAGGGCTGGGCTGGTGAGCCATGTGCTGGGAATGAGGATGTGGGGGGTGATGAGGTGGGGGGTGCTGGGAATGTGGCGGCTGCGAATACTGGGTCTGCAGATGTTGGGGGTGCGAGGGCTGGCTGTACTGGCTGTGTGGGTGTTGAGAATGTGGGGGCTGCGGGTATTGGGCTTGAGGGTGTTGGGAATGTGGAGGCTGGGAGTATTGGACCTGGGGATGCTGGGAATGAGGGGGCTGGGGATAAGGGGCTGGAGGGTGCTGAAGCTGAGGTTGTGGCACATAGGGGTGTGGCGGCTGAGGGTGCTGTAGCTGGGGGTGGTGGAGTGGGGGGTTGGGGTGCTGAGGTAGATCGGAAG
>JABJVR010000103.1:4324190-4364629 GCA_025773905.1 Chitala chitala
GCATTAGTCTGAACGCATGTAACATCGCATTAGTCTGAACGCATGTAACATCGCATTAGTCTGAACGCATGTAACATCGCATTAGGCTGAACGCATGTAACATCGCATTAGGTGAACACATGTAACATCGCATTAGTCTGAACACATGTAAAAATTGTGGTAGGTTTCTTGTATTCAAAGATCAAGTAATAAAATGGGCTGCTGACAGCTTACCAGGTAAGGAACTAAACTTGCAACTGAAAACCGAGAGGCCCAATTACAAGACCGATATCACAACCTCATCCTAAAGCTTAATTTAAGAACCAGAACAAATA
Organism: Chitala chitala; assembly: GCA_025773905.1. NCBI lineage: Eukaryota > Metazoa > Chordata > Actinopteri > Osteoglossiformes > Notopteridae > Chitala > Chitala chitala. Next base: position 4,324,505 of record JABJVR010000103.1, read on the forward strand.
AACTAGTGGAAAGACAAACACAACAATAAAAAATTACGTAAAATCTTACTCCAGGCTTTCGATAGCCAGTGCTAGAAGTACCACCTCTAATCTGTACTTATTGTTGATCCATCTGACATATGCACTAATTCACTGTCTAATGCACTATGTGATTAGCTAATACTGTCAATTTGTTCTGCTGATGTATGCTGTTCTATGCACTTAATGTATTGAATTTTTCCTTCGAGGGACATGCAAGCTGCTCCCAATGAGAACATCAGGTGAATTAATGCAACGTAAATGTGTAAGCCCCAGATCTAGCACAAGCAAAAAGGCAAGATATCCTTCATAAGCACACCAGTTAAACACACACGTGTCTGTACCATCTGTACCAGTTCCATACACCGCATCACTTTCATCATGCCAGTTACAGAAACCTCACAATGCCTCTGCCATGTACGTTACATAAAGTGCACACTGCCCGCACCCTGCTACATGCACAAACCCTGCACCACCTCTGCCACATAGGGTAGGCAAAACATCACAGTGCTTGTACCATGCTACTTACATAAGCCTCACACAGCCTCTACCACACCAGCTACACATTGCCTTTACCACTGCAGAACATCTTAACATTGGAAATAGCTACAACTATAGTATACTGAGGCCGTTTGTCAGCATGTGGATAAGATATACCATCAGTTGTACCCATTTCAAGGACATCTTCACTTGTGAACTGCAGAAATCAAGACAAGGAACATGTGACAAACCAAACTGTGCATTTCGCTCTTGGAAGTCTCCTTAATATGTTATAGGGTTCTTTAGTTCTGTTTCATGTTTTTTTAAAATAGTCACAAAAATACAGTGTGTACTAAATTCCACTAGTCCCCAATAATTGTCAAGCCGTACAGTCACCCCAAAATTACAAATATGGAATCATGATAACAGAATATGACAGCCAAAGACACCACCATTAAGGCACTGGATATATGACAGGCAATCTGATGCATTTGAAAAGGCAGCTGTAGTTGTAGCTTTGACATTAGAATAACCTGGCACAAAAATACATATATACTGCATAATGTAACTGTGCATTTTACATTATACTTTCAACTCTAGCTATGATCATATTAATTGTTACATGGACTAAAACACAGACACATAAAATGGCACATCGCCATTGATTTTATTCAATAAACTTTATCTTAAAAAAATTATTCAGAGGCTTCAATGGTAAGAAATCAAGGGTGTCATCCTTAATGAGCTGAGAACAGAAGTGTGCGAACTCCACAGCTGCAGATGACTAGATACATACACTGCAGCTAATGTTTGGGGTGAGCAGAGAGGGGTGCCAGTTAGAATGAATCTAGGAGTCCTGTCTACACACCAAAATATAATAAAGTGTGTGGGAGCATATGCCTCAAGAAAATGGGAAGAACTGGCACTCTGCACGAACAAAAGGGGGGAGGTGTTACCTGATTCTCCTCATGAGCCACCCGCATTTGCTCCCTCAGCAGGGAGGCACGGGCCACCTCCTCCTTGCGCACTGCCCGCTCTCTTTTCAGCTCAGGGCTCCAGAAGCCACGTGAGCTGGTGCCTGGAGCCATCTTTCCATCTCGCGTGTCCAGCTCTCTGCGTAGCAGCTCGTTGTCCCTCTGCAGCTCCCTGAGCTGGTTCTGGAGGTCTAGCACGCCACTGTCACGAGTCTGCCTCAGCCCCGAAGACGTCCCCTGGTGGTGGTGATGGTGCTGAAGCATGGAGAGGGAGCCCAGGTCACCGTAGGACAGGAGGTCAGCATGTGGCAAGCCCAGCGTGGCAATGTTGGGACTGCTGCCCATGGCGGTAACACGGGAGCCGTGCAGGGTACGGCCGGCAGCACGGCCCAGTCCTACCATGGCCTTGGGGTACGTGGTGGAGCCGAGGCCCTCGTGGTCACTCAGGTAAGTGGGCCCGGATGTGGCGTACGCTGCGTTAAGTGACTGAATGTTCTCCATGGACAACGTCTTGCCCGCCCCACCCCCACTGCTGGCAGCCCGACGGTGGCCAAGGCGGGGGGTCCTTGGCAAACGGGGCGACCGTGAGGGACTGCCTTCCACGTGCCCCACGTTCCTTGCACTTCCGTACATCACCGGGAATTCGAAAATCCCCTCGTGAGCAAAACGCTGCTCAGGAAGGGGGGGAAGGAAAGGGCGTACGTTACTCCACTTCTCAGAGGACCTGCTTAGCACATTCTAGCCCTTAAGAAATGGTCTTATTCATGGACCTGGGGAAAACACAGTGATAAAACAAGCTTACAAGCATTCACACAACATTAACAATTTGTAGAATTATGCTAAAGATAAATACAAAATATATTATTTAACATAAACTATACCTTTAAGGCACAAGTATGTCAAAAATGCACTAGTCAGGGGAGTCTTTATATGTCTTAAGAAGGCTCTTTGAAATTTTTTTTTTCCTTCACATCGAAGCACTCATTTGATTAAGTTAATTAAAGTATGCTCTGGACTGCAATTCACATTTTTAGACTGAACACATTTCAGATCAGCAGCAGATTTATGAGGAAAATGTCAGAAAAAAAGTTTTTCCACCATGTCGTAAGGTATTGGACATGGCTCTGTGGATACAATGCAACTATTAACAGACTGTTGTTTCAATTTATATGCAAGATCTAAATAATGTTAGAAAATACGAATCTTTAATGCTCTGGAAAATCTGAAAGTACTGAATTTCAAGATTTTGTTGCTATTTTAGCTCACAAATAGTGTACATTTTGATGTTAGGTAGGGTCACAGGGTGAGCCTAGAGTATGGTGTTTTGGGCATAAAGCAGGGGACACAGTGAACAGGACGCCAACCCATCACAGAAGCACTTAACAAATTTAATTATTTCCATAAATAAAATAATTTACCCTTCAGTTTCACCACAAATGTTATTAGTTGTACTGGAGAAAGCTGAACCTCTAGTATAAATCAATGTGACAAACCACATTATGTATTAAATGTAGATTTATTGTTATGATATAGGACAAAAAAATTTGAATTATTCTATATGAATAACTATACATTTCTCTATAGGAAACTCCCTTGTGAAAAAAAAAAGAGTACTGTCTGGTCCAGAGACCGCACTAACGTAAAACTGCAGCTGCAGGGATGCGAATATCAAGACAAGCACAGGGCACGCGCAAAAATAATGTCATGCGCTTATACTATACATTACAGCCCAATATACATTTTGTCACAAAACACAAAACTGTACTATACGTGTCGTTTGGATGTATAGTTCTATGGAACTGTAAACCATAAACAAATGTTTTCGATAAATTCTTATTTCGATGTGAACAAAACTACCAAAAACGTGCCAATATTTTATATCGGTAGACCACCCATGGAAATAACATAGTTGAAGGACCTTGAACTCGAGTATAACGTGAATACCACCATTTTACAACAGTCGTGGTGTAATGAAAAGGGGGACTGGGTGGGGTGCCATCTATTTACACACACGAATCCAGAAAATTGTTAAATATTGTTAAAATAAATATCATGGCACTCTTGTAACGAAGCCAGTAGATATTGTAGAGAATAGTCGTCTTGACGCTGACTACACGTATTAGTTTTCCAAGCGATTCATCAGGTCCTCGACCAACTGCTACCGGTCAAATAACAATAAATTAAACGTCCCGCAATTTAAAACAATTGCTAATGAAAAAATATATATCTACAACAAGCGACTATTGTAGTATATCCTAGCGCCCACGCTGCAGTGATTTCAGCTCGCTATTGGATAACCTCTCATTCAAAAAATACTGCCTCCACCTTCTATAGGGAAGACTCATTTCACGGGAAAATTCGGAAAGATTAAGGCTGTATGTCGGCGAAATACAGACATTTTATGGAGGAAATTGGTTTCATTTTTTCTAGTGTTGCAGGACTACCAATCGAGTTCACCGCTGTAATACAGCCAGCGAGTCCTGTTACACTACACACCGACCACTGATTTAGGAGCAGGGTCCGGAGGTGGAGACACCTAACTTTATATCTAAAAGCCATCCTCCAGACACTAATGATTGGCTGTCGACATCAAGGCAAACATATTCTGTCTCCTAAGTGGTCCAAAATATGCCAATCATATTAAATGTCAATTCGAAATGCTGTAAGAGAATATCAGTGGAAGTGCTATATTAATAAACAGTAAAAACACAGTAAGAACACGGTTTTGTCGATATATGTTCTTTTCTGATAAAGAAAGAAAAAAAAGCGCGTGTATAAAAATGCTACACGCGGTGAGTCAGGCTATGATTTTAGTATGTTGCCTCGATGCCACAGACATGTAAGCATGTAACACAGCTAATTATGGGCAATATTCGTTGTATATTTAAAGTAATGTTTTATCAGACCTAGTATGTAAAAAATATTTCATTCTTAGTGACAATGAATAAAAGTTTGAATAATTATAGCCCTTTTATCTCAAATATCTTACATTTAGCTAGCTTCGTACGGGGATGGTGACAAGTAAATTTTACATTTCATTGGTTTTGATAGCCACAGTAAGAGGTGCACCTTTCATAAAACGACATCTCAAGATATTGTATAATTTGAGCTGCAATTCGTTGCACTCTAGACATGCCAGTTACGTGAGTGATAAGTGATCTGCACAAGAAAAACAGACCATTTATAGGGAATACATGAAATAACCCCAAATATATAGTTATAGATTCTCAAAGCAACAGAACGGAATAGTTTTTTTTTTCAGTCATACGTTCTCCGACGTGGAGACTCGGTGACAGCTGACACGAAGATGAATTTTACGTGCACACCTGTGTTAATCCATTCATTCCTGAGCTAAACGTCGAACCAGTGGAATAATTCGCTATAATATTCAGTAAAACCGGCACTATTATATAAAAGCAAGGCAGAGAACAAGTAAAGGCTTCATAGCTACCTTATGAGCGCTAATTCCTCCCCATCACTCGCTGGAGCCAGCATCCAGGCTTTCCCTACTCACTGCTCCCAGCATCCTCGACCTCCCCTTTCATTGGACTGCAGACACACTTTCTCGGGGGCCGGAGCCAGACAGTTAAAGGGGCAGCTAGAAAGAGGCAGGTGAAAGTCAACTGAAGAGCACTCGCCTATAAGGTCAATGGTTGAACAGCTTCGCCACCATGATGTCAGGGTTTCAGGGTCATTCGGTCCTTCACCCTCGCTCTCCCACACTTTTGTGACATGCTTTGGGATAACGACGCTAATAATCGATTCATCATGAAAAATCGTCATCGATTTTATTTGCAAATGTAATTCGCACACAGGCACTTATGTTTTCCTGTCTGTGCTACACCGAAGTTTTCCAAGTTGCACGTACATGGTATTCAGGAGCTGCGTGTGTATATATATCGTTTCTTAATAGTTTCTTAAACTGCACTTTCTTAAACTGAGATCCAAGGCATATGGTGATTCTTTTAGTTCGTTTATGTACTTGGCTCACGGTTGTATTTGTGTCTGTATAATTGCAGTTGTGTGGGTAGCAAAATGTTTGTATGTATTTTTGGAAACTGGTGTGTTGAGAAAACCGGAAATGCTCACTGGCCTTCATTCAGATACACGTAGGTTTAAATGCACGATGACAGGAGGAAAAACAGGCGAATTTCTGCTGGGTCTATTGCGCAATCTTCTCCAAAGAGAGCTCTAAGTGCCGAAGGATTTGTAATAATGCAGTATGTATACGGGTGTTATGATGTGTAGTAAAGTTTTTCATATAAGTTGGAGGTTTTTATTTTCATTAGGCTACATTTATAATGACCACCATAACGTGTGAACAGGCACTGCTTTGCTGAAAATTTTCCAAAATTGACTCGTAAGGAAATACAGAAAGTTGAGAACACACAATTTTAAGCTCCTCACACAAATTTTGAAACTTATATTTGGACTATGTGTGAACAAGTAAATAAGTTGCCAAAATGCTGGTGCTGATCTGGTTTCAATCTTGCTCTTACTCATGTCCTCCTGCTGACACCCATTTAACTCGTGATGTTGTGATGGGAAAAATTTCTGCCGTTGTTCTTGCATTCTTTCTCAGGTTTTTTGAACATCTGGTCAAATGTTGCTTATGCAGCTGCTGCCCATACACACTGCTCTGCAGCATGCTGTTGTAGTGAAAATAACAGCAGTTATAATTTTAAAGTACACACACAATTTCCAAATGTGACTATACATTAATTAAATTAATCACATTACTAACATTCGTTTTTCATTTACAAATTAAAATGAATCCCAAACTTGTGATTTGAGCTCAAAAGCTATACAGACACATGTAGTAAAATGCCCCTTCTTATCAGTGCATACAAACAGAGACATTGTATTAGACATAAATATTGTATAACTTAGACTGGTCTTTAATTTTACTTTTATATAAACTGCATATGTAAACTATGTCTTATATCTCTCTTATTAAGTATTTTTAAGGTACTAGTATTTCTACATATTAGTATTGGTACTATGTAATAGTATTTATAAATTTTCTACCTGTATTTACATCGTTCCTTCAACTTGTTCAATAGTTAATTCTGTTTATGCAAACTATTTTAATGTCACAGTTATAAAAAGCATTTTACTGTAAGTCATACTATGTATTATTGTGTGTGACAAATAAAATTTGACTTTGAATACATTAGTTTTTTTTTTTTTTTTTTTACATAATTTATTCTCTTAAATCATAGTATGACCATAAATATGAATTGACATTTGCAGGGTAAACTTGAATTTATGTTCGCATATTCCCAGAAGGAGTAAAAATATATGTCTGTCATGCTTTTTTTAAAACTAAGAACACTGGGAATGCTGAGACGTAACACTAGCTTCTAGACAAAAGCAGTCTTAGGGCCTCACCTTACTGACGAATGTGCATGCAGTCATAATGTAAAGGGAGGGGCATCCACTGTTGCTAGAGGGTGGTGTTACTTCAGTGTTTCCCCCAGGCACGAAAGAGCTATTTCAGCCCTGGCCCTAGGCTGTAGCATGGCAGAATGCCCAGAGGACATGAAACTTGATTTCTCATCAAGCGTCATTGTTTTGCTTGTGGGAGATGCACTTCTACCCTAGATTTTTGCGCCACAGAGGCAAAAAAGCTGCTGCTCTATGTAGATGAGAACAATTAAGACTGACAAACCAAATGGGAATGATCTGAAATCCATGTTCTAACAATCCAGTGGGTGTTGTATTCATTTCCTATATTGCTGTATGCTCATAGTGTTCCTTAAAATTCTTTCCTTAGTTCAGTTGAGATTAAAACATTTTTTCACGCAGTGGCAGAAAATAAGGACAATCGGTGTTCTCCACCACAATCCTTTAATGTAAATTTTGCAGCATATGTTAGGGGTTTGTAAACTACGTCTCTAAGCAGGTATTTCTATGCCAATAAGGTTTTTGATTTTTCTATGCATCAAGGTAGAATATACAAAGTGATGCTAATGAAAACCTGTGGACAAGTGAAGAAGAAATGTCAACAGATATTTTTAGTTTGCGTGTACAGTATTCAGTCACCTTAATGATGCTTGTCTTTTTCCTTACAAGACTTTTTGTCAGCACATCACACTTTATTTTTGTTTACTGTGAAAAAATTCACACATTTACTGCACTCAGTCTGCAAAAAAAAAAAAAAAAAAAAATCACACTTTTGAACATGGAAGCTCATTCTCAAGAAAGTGCTAGGTGTTTGGAGAATTAATTGTTTTTTTAGTTTTTGGTGGGTCTTTCAAGCTGTAATCATATTTGGACTTTTTCATTCTGTATTTAATTGAACCTTTGAGTTATAATATATCTGCATACAGTGATTTGTGGAGCCTTTCAGCTGGGGATGCTGTCGGTTTGGTGCAGACTTGCAAACGTGTGCTTGTGTGTCCTGATAAGAGCTATTTGTCTGCCTTACGTTTCTGTTGCTGGCTCTTTGTATTAAAATGCCACAGCTCCATCAGGAAGTGACATTCTAACAAAATAAAAGCCATGCTATTAAGTGTTGTTTGCAGTATTTCTCCTCCTCAAATGGGCAATGAAAACGGGCAAACTGCAGAAAGCTGTGAAAGGCCCTGACAGCAGAAGAAGTGAATGTGTTTCCCAATCACCATGTCTCTTATGCCAGAGCATCCTCTGCTGCAGACCTACACAAGCATGACAGGCAGCACGGAGGGTTTAGGGTTTAATACCCAATATAAGTGAAGCTGAGAGCAGCACTCCAAACTACTCACACAAGCCTGCACTCTTTTCCTGCTTGTATGGGGATGCATATGTAGAAACATATGAGAGGACAGGAGGCCTGTTGGTCTTGGACCCTAATAGGTTTCATCTTTTCTTCTTGGGTAGCTTTTTCTTCTTTTCTATTTTCAGGTTTGGTCTCCCACACTGACTGATAACATTGTTCAACATCAATACATTTTGTATACACTTTTGCAATGATGTTATATATAATGACAAATGGGAAAAACACATTCATGTATGCTATAAGAATGCAGCATAGATTACCCATGTAACTTGGACTACCAAGCAAAGTGGCTACACTATAGGTAATACAGAACAAAGGCAGTTACATCTCTGTGTCAGAGATTCATTCCACTATCTAGGCTGATTTTGGAAGTAGGGTTATTAAAATGATCTATAGTCGACAGCCACCTGTGGGAATTCAGATTGATAAATCTCAGATATTTTTAGGTGGCAGGAAAGAAGAGAGCTGCTCTACAGCACATTTCTCTCTTTTTTAATAAGGAGGCTTGTCATAGACACATATCTAGACAGGCCATTATGATCCAGAATATATGCTTCAACCAGGGGCTCAGAAGGAAAAACAACAGTTAAGATGTAGACAGCAAACACTGATTTAATAATCAGTTATCAGGCAATGGTATCCCATATCACAAGTAAAAAAAAAAAAAAAGAAATTAGAACCTAAACAAGATTCTGTCAATGTAATGATCCAGCATGGAACAATAGTAATGACCTTAACAACTCATTGGCTACGGTTTGATGTAATCACATTAGAACAGAGGTCTTGGCAGCAGGTACTGCCGTGAAGCCAGTTTGTTTCAGTGCATGCAGCAGGAAAGATTCAAATAGCTGATGTCATGAAAAGGGGACATGTCCTTATTTCCTGAAGTCTATGACCGTGTTTTTTCTTTGTTTAAATGACACGGATGGGATGAAAAAGTAGTTTTTACAAGAGGTGGCTAACCATATTCTGTATTCCTCTATTAATAACTATGCAGAATCATTTAGTATACTACCATACATTATGAATAAAAAATAAATATGTTCATGGAGATACATTGATGGCCATAAGAGGTATGTCCACAGATGGAACAAACAGACTGGGTCATGACATACAATATTATTTTGTATATTTAAAAATCATGCAACATTCCCCATAAAAACTGAAACTTGTTATGAAGGCAGATGCTGTGACAATGTTATCAGTCAGTTATCAGTCAGGCTGTGTGGGGTGATATGCAGTGTTCAAGATGACTATTGACAGCAAAGAATGATAGTGACCTAAAAGAGTAGAACAGCGCCCCCTACAGATTTTTGTTTTGCAGCCATTACAGCAACACGGCAGGTTTCACTGTTCTTTATTCTTTCCTGATGAAGATGTACTGCAAGTTCATAATCTTATTGATCACATGACAAAACATGATGCACCAAGTTTACTACAACTAATTACAGGTATACACTGAAGCATACATAATTTCACAATTAATACATGGAATTTACACCATTGCACTTACAACAGTGAATGTAACGTTTTAAAATTTTTTTACACGTTCCTTACATTTTTAGTCATTGTTTCACATCTTTAATTTTTATTTCCTCCAGAATGCCATGGAAGCTGGGAGAAATATTTAGGAAGCTTTTTTTTGCATTGTACAAACAGCACGTATAGAAACTCTACACAATAATTTGAGTACAAGCTCTTTTTTGTTGTCAACAGTCAGTACAAGCTAACCACATACACAATGCTTGTTGATTAATTTCCTTTATACACATAAGCGTAAAATTGGCAGGCAAGCCTGCATGAACCCGTGGCAGTCAGGTATACGATCCCTGTTTTGCTTCAGGTACGTGCACCAGCAAAAACACGTTCTTGGTATTTGCGAGGTGCAGACACCGTCAGGTACGCTCTGTGTGTCTGACAGGCCATCAGGTACACGCCATGCAGACTGAGCTCTATTAGGGATGGCTATTTACAGTGAAGGAGAGGAAGCTGTCACCATAGCCCAGAGCTGCGTCCAGCGATAGGTGCCTTCAATCATGCACTTTTCATTATCTCAGGGTCTGATTGGTGTACATGTGAAATGTAGTAGATACTTGGATATGTGTGGATTGAAAGGGGTGGGGCAGTGTTGTCCTGCGACAGATTGTGTTCCATTGTGCAGGCACGTGGTCTAATTTCACATAAAGGTATGGCCTGTCCCCTCTTCGACTGATTTGCAATAAATTGGTATTAAGTTCTTGTTATCCAGGGCAATGTCTACTGCAAACACAGATAATACAAATTTTTAAAACATAAAAAATAATAATTAAGTTAAATAGCAGATTTCACTTTATCTTGAACAAACTTACAAGGGTAAGATGAATATGCATAAGGAATGGGGGGGGGGGGATGGTTAAACGCAGTGCTATTGGCTCCTCATTTTATGACATGGGATGCTGACTGGACTGTAAATTCTTCACTTGTTAATACTGGTGATTTACTCTCATGACAACCAGCATATAAGAGGCAGCTTGTGAATGTCAGCACTGAGCCAGGGTAACAGGCTTGACCAGGAACCCATGCACAGAGTTACGAGCTGAGGGATAATTGTACAAACTATATACCAAACCCTTTGGCAACAAGTCCCACAGGACTGGACTGGAGCATGCTACTAAAATAAAAAATATCAATAAAGTCAATAATTCAGTTCCATTCATACAAGTAGCTAAATACAAATATTCATATCCTTTATCTTGATCCTGAAACAACACAAGTTGTATTTCTGAACATGATATTGACAATGGTATTAAACATTAACAATAGTTTTTTTTTCTTTTCAATTTCAAAACAAATAATTGCATAGAACTTTGGAAATTAAACCACTTTTCTCCAACCCATTCTTGTGATTTAACTGTAGGAAGAAGCATATACAGAACACAGACCAGGGCACTGGGGAGTCTTACAAATCAGGGACATGCTGAAGCCATGAGCAGCAACTCAGAACAAGAGACCAGGAAACACAGCTGTGTATGTGCGTGCGCACGTGTGGGCACACGTGCGTGTGCTGGCACGCGCATGTTGAGAAGGAACGGTGGGGTGTGTGTGCATTTCTTCATGCATGCGAGTATGTTCATGTGTATGTGAGGAGACAGCAGTATTGCGCACATGTGTTCGGGAGGAATGGTGGGGTGTGTGTGCATTTGTACATGCGTGTGACTACATGCATGTGTGTGTGTGTGTGTGTGGGGAGACAGCGGCATTTGCAATAACGAAGCAGCAACGAATGGAGCCCACGATTTCCACAACAAATAGAACAGTGCAGTCCAGTGTTGCGGTAAAGTGATAGTACAGCGAGGCCATGAGTGCAGGGCAGACCACTGCTGGCTCTGTGTGCCTTCAGGAACCTTCCCATGCTATAAGACAAACAGGGCATCCATGTCTAGGTGCAAACTGCTAAGTGCATGCAGTGTAAATGGTCTGCATATGCATGCGGTGTGTTGGCCTTACTTCACTGGGGTGATGGGGAGGGGGCAGCGGCGCCAAAGGGGGTGGGGGTGAGGGGTTGGGATTTCGTCACTGCTGTTTCCATCGAGCCCCTGACAATGGCCTGCAGGTTGTCAGTAAAGCCTGTCATACTGCATGTTAACATGGTCCTGATATGTTAAGCAGCCAGTCTGATATACATTCATTAGTAAGGAGATGGTTGTTATGGTTGTCAGCAGGTATGCTAGGCATGGCTCCCCTCTTCAGTCCAATTATGGTCCAGTAAAGCCCATTAGAGGAGAATATGGAGGATTCAGACAACAGCCATTGTGCTCATATCTGCTTCTTGCTAGCTATTGCTTTTTCAGACAAAATAAATGAACATGACAATAAGAAATTAATAATGACATCACAATACAATATCACATGAAAAATAAATAGCAAAAAAAAAAAAAAACATTTAAACAATGAAAACAAAGTGCCAAAATATATAAATCTGACAATGTGAACTCTGTTTGGAATTATATACACAGTAGCATAATGTTGTGCAAAGTAATAAAGGGGGGTTGACATGGGTTTTAAAAAGATGTGAGGTATATACATGTACATGGAAATGGTTAAGGCTGTTTCTTTCCATTGTGAAAGAAAATCAGGCAAACAATAAGAAACAGGTGAGCAGTGAAAGCAAGGAGCCCACAGGCAGGTGATTTCATCAACTTGGCAACGGCTTAGGTGGGCCGCTCTGACCTTCATGTCCTCCACAGCTTCAGGAGAAAAGATGGCTCTCCGCTGGGTGGCCAGACTCAATGTAGTTTCCCTCTTTTTATCCTTTTTTTAAAATATTAATCAGTGTCTTATGGCCTCTGAGGTGAAGATACAGAACAGTGGTAGGTCCGGGTTGGTATGTGCATTTCACACAACCGAGTCCGATACGTGACACTTCGCAGAGGCCCAGCATACACTTTATTACTTTTCTGGAATGTGAAGATTGTAAAACAGTGCATAGGGCAGACATTTATCCTGTAGTTGTAATCTTGTATCTTTTCCTTTTTGTGTGTGTTTTCTCATGTTCTAAAGGAAGAGGTCTTTAGTCCTAGAAAAACCTATGACTTGTTACCTTTGCCCCAAATAAAACCTGGAGGGGACGGAACGCATATTTACGTTCTTGAAACTGGGTAATCCTGCTCCATGGTGTCTTTCTCAGACAGGACAAGGACAGGGAACTATTTACATTTGTCTTGCACAGGGTACCAAAAAGTCATAAGTGGGAGGTGTTTACATCCATGTGCCACAAGAGGGCACTGTTTACTCCCGCTGATTCTTCTCTTTCAATCCTGTGGCTTGAGATTGTGCTCCATATCTATGAAGCAAGCAGCATGCAGTTTTTATACCATGGTTAGCCAGCAGCCAGCTTGCAGTCCACATGTTTAGCCCTGTGGTCCTGAGGTTCTGGAAAAAAAAGGTGAGAAGTTTGAGGCTGATGAGGTCTCGAAGTGTTCCGAACATAATCAGTGTCTTAACATATATTTGTTATTATTTGCTATCAAAATTACACATTGTGTCCTCAAGACAGAATGGTTTCTAGCAGCTACCTCAGAATCTTATTTCCCAGCTACTAGCCATGGATGCGTTACTGGGTAAAATACCAAATTGGTTGTATGAATGGAACATAATCCAGGGAAGTCATAAATTTGCTGTCCAAAGCCATTGTCCAAGTATAAAGATTGCTGTTTTTTTGTGTATACAACATTTTTACTGGATTTTGAATATATGTGTTGAAATCTCTGCAATGACCAAAGGATAGTCAGAAATATATATATGGGAAGAATAAAAATTCTGCATTAGCAGAGGCTGGGCCACACTTTACCACTAAACATGCAGGCTGCTGATCCACTGACCTGCAGTGTGCTTTTATGTCCCTTCGATAATCATCTTTGTTTCATTGTAGAAATTAATGCAGCATACATATTAATTGCCACAAGGGGGCAGGATAGAAGAATAAATCGCAGCAGTGCTTGCAGGACTGCTACAAGTCTCTGTCTTGCCTTGCTTTTCATCACACTGCATTTACTTCTCTCCATTTTGATTTCTAGGACAGCTCATTGCAAGATAACACAAAAAATTTAACATCTGATTTTACCAGGTTACACAAGTTTTTTAACGAGATGGCATTAAATCCTAATGTCCAATGAAGGCAAACATTTAAAATCTTTCCCTCAGTTTTGCCATGTCACAGCACTGATATTTTGAGCCCTTGATCACCTTGCTAAACATATCAAGGATTCAAAATAAACGTCAACTGTGAATTTTACACAGGACTTCTAGGTATATTGTGGTAGGATGTTCTGTGTGAGCCTTGAGAGTTATAAAAGCTGATTAATTTAGCCCAACGAGGCTAACTGGAAGGAATAGCAACCAACACAAAATCTCCCAGTTGCATATGGTTGTTAACACTGACTCAGTCCTTCCTCTCCTAGGTGAATACAGCCAGTAACTCCCAAACATGCAGGAAAGTGTGCAGACAGTGTGCCAAGCATGGTGTTTGGGTTTTGTGCATTATACTGCAGGGAACAGCCAGCAGACTGAAGGTACAAGGTGTAAAACCATAGGCTTCCGAAGTCTCAAAGCCACTCAATAATGTCATAAACATTAAAGTGGCAGGCTGGGGTTGAATGAGTACTTCCAGTCCAGTACCACTGCTGCCTTTTAGGAATTTCCAGCTTGTGTCTGAAACCCTGGAGTATAATTCACCCATAAAATCTGCTGAGCTACATTACTGCCTCCCTAGAATAGTGTCTTCCAAAGGTATTTACAGTACTTTTACTCCACGAAACACTGAGTGGTGAAAGGGCAGTATAGACCAGAGGGGAACATACCTGCTGGTTTGTGATCAAAACACAGCAGTGAAATTACCAAGCACATTTTAGACATAAATAACACCACTTTTTGCCAGCGCAGTTTTAGTACTCCTAGTGTGTGAGTGTTTCAGTCATTTATTTTTATCCCTCAGACTGCTTAAACAGTTCAGGGCTGCAGGGATTTCACCGTAAATCATAAATGCTGTAGGTCGTCAGTGTGACAAAGTGATTTCATTCCCCTCCAGTCATGCACTTTGACTCTGTTGTTTACCGGACAGCAGTGCAGCTTCAGAAACAGCAGCACATGCGCTCTCCTCTCTGCTGACAGGCCTGCAACACCTGCAATGCGTTTGTCTCACAGACCTGAAACAACATGCATAATTTACCCTCCCTTCCACATCACTAACCTACAAGAGGCCACACTAATTTACTCTCCCCTGACTCTGTTTCACACAATTATTTGTGACCTGAGGATCTGTGTATATGCTCTGGACACCAGGTCGTTTTATGGCTCTGTGATTAGCGTCATCACATGGGCACTGGGGTGAATCAGTGGAATAATGTCTTTATCTGTTCAAGCTCAGCCTGACTAAAGTTCTCACAATAATCAAATGTTTTCTGGAGTTTGTGGCAGTGTGGCTGGCAGGTTCATCTGATGTGGACTCACCGTGGCTACAGTGTGACTCCAGTGTTGTCCTCATTTATCATCTGTCTTTGTCTGTCTGTCTGTCTGTCTGTCTCTCACACACACACACACACACACACACACACATTTTGGTAAGGCTGGAAGGGTATGCTGACATAGCCTCACCTTCTCCCTGGTATGTTTAGAAGAATGGCCTTTTTGAGTACTCTGAAACCCTGATGTTCTCAACAAACTTGAGTCTACAATATTGAAATAGCATTTTCTGGCATTCTGCTGCTTAACATCAAATAAAATACACTGCTAAAACGTACTAAACAACCTAAATTCCTAACCTATCAAAATTAATAATCAGTACAGTTCCACTGAAATTAAACCAAAAAGGAAAACAGAATAACAAATAAATCAAAAAAGCAAAACATGAAAATACTATTAAAGTTGAACATCAAAGAAAATAAACTTTTAATAAATGACTGTTCAGCCATGGCCCTAGATCCTCTCTTCTGTACTTTTGCTCAATCCAAATAATCTCATTAAATTTAATACACCAAAGCCTACATTACATTACATGCAATTACCTGTCAGAGTAGACTAATCCGTAAGGTTTGCACGTTTTATGTTATGCATTCAGGATCAACATACACTTTCCACTTTCAAGTAACAATACAGACAATGGAAATCACCATCCTAACCATATCACCACGATTAAGCAGCCAGCAGAAAACCATCACTGAGGTCAGGAGGACCCTGATGGCCCACCTAGCCAAAACTAATGTCCATTCTAACACAGGTACCCTGACAAGCAAGTGGGATAAAAGTCTAAATCAGCCATCACTGAGTAGGAAGGGATCCATATGACCTGACCTTCACTCTTTGACCTCTTGGTTTGCAAGAATATAAAATGGGAAGCTGATAAGAACGGGTCCAATGATAACCTGTTGCCTCAGTCACATAGACTTATATTGCAATATGCAACCAATGAATCAATAAATAGTCTTCAATGTCACACTCTGTGGTCATGTAAGATTGAATGAAACTACAGGTAAGAAGATTGCAGAAAGAAATAATTAAACAGGTAAGTGCCGCACATACATACCTATGGCACTTCCATGCTAGGCTATTCAGTTCAGTTACACAGCACAGTAAGCTCACTCCTCTCTACCCAATTCACATACTTTTTAGTTAAAATTTCACTTTAAATCATTTATAAGAGATGCTATCATTCCATGTTACAAATACATCATAAAAAGTCAATATTACACTATAGCCTGAAGATATTCTTTGAAAGAACCCAGAAGTTAGTGCAAGTGTATATTAAGAGTTATTATTAATAGCTGTGTATTTCAGTGCTCTTATAATAGGACTGAATAGCCATAGTTCAGCATCATAACCATGGCCCATTACTGGAGACATGTCTTCAAGCTGTTTGAAATTAGTGTAATGTTTTCTCATGTTTTAAATGGCAAAGTGCAACAAACAGTAAGAATAAAAAAAATCAGAGTACAATCTCCTATATTAATGTGTAGGACTCAACAAGTGAACAGTGCAAATATATCCTCACACATATTAGATACTGAAATCATTACAGCAGTTCTAGTTGTTATATAAGCCACATTGCAATGAGAGCTAGAACAGACACTATTACTGTAGTTAACGTGCTTTCAACGTAACTTGCTGCGGGCACCATTGTAAACATTAGATGGTCTCTGAGCTCCAGAAAAAAAAATGCAGCTATTACTGTTGTGTTTTTGTAGCTGCTGATACTTCCACAGAAAGCAGACTTTTATAGGCATTTGAGGGGGTGTTGTGTTGTGGAGGAGAGAAGCAGGGAGGAAGGATGGAAGTACTCACGCCAGCACTCGGAGATGCTGTCCTCCGCTTGCCTCTCAGGTGGGAGGATGAAGGTGGGGGTCATAGGTTTTTCTAACACAAAGCCTCAAGTCTCTCTCTCTCTCTCTCTCTCTCTCTCTCTCTCTCTTTCATTCAAATCCTGTACCACAAAAACAAGGTTAGATGTGAACAGTGAGGTATGCAGATATGAGTGAGATAATACCTTTTTATGTGTACTGTGAAAGGAGGGAAAACTGGTATTGCACCTGATATGATAAATATAATGTACAAACAAACAGAAATCCTAGGTAATACATTTTTATGTATGTGGATAATATGGATTTGTACAGTATGTGTGCGCCTGTTTTGGTGTACGAGTGTTTGAATGCATATGCATATATGTTTTCTGCTTTACCTACTCCCACAAACTAGCATCTTAACCACATCAATTACCCACACAAGCTCACTTTTACATCTTTATACAGACACATATTCAGGCATACATTGCTGCATATCTATGCATAGCTCCCACACACATACAGACATCTTTCAACCCAACTAAACACACACACATACACACACACGCACATGGTTCTTTAAATATTCATCCTCCCTTGTCTTAGGGTATTGCGCCGGCACTCACCCTCTCTGCCTGTCACCAGAAAGAAGTGAATTTCTTGCCAAGAGCGGAAACAGCTGCCAAGAAGAGAGTCTAGTTAGGTGCCATCCTTGACTTCAGTTCTTATACTTACAGTAGCAGTGTTAATAAATTTTGCAGATATTTACACAGTGTGCCTCAGTCTGTCATCTTGATGAGAAAGTTTGTAATGACTTCACTGTAATCAGTCAATGATTGTATCCATCGGGCCTGCAAGGTTTTCAAAAGTTTCTAAGGACTCTAGAACTAAACTAAATTAAAATGTGATCATAACAATGTATAATGCTATCTGATATATTTTAGTAGTTTTTCACACTAGTTCACCACTGTACTACCTCAGGGTTTGTGTGTTCTAAAAGAGGTGCCATTTTCTAGTTATCTTCTTTGCACCAGATTAGGCCTTGTACATGAGTGCAGCATTTTAATTCAGTTTTTACACACAGTGTATTTTCCATGTCTTGTTCTTGGTCTGGATTGTTTTGTGTTTGTCATCTAATGAGCTGTGATTTTTTTTTTTTGCAGCGTTGCAGTTGTGCTGTAATGACTGTGTGCTGAGCAGCAGTTCACCCAGCTTTGCCATACCATCTCCGAGTTTCCCGGCTTGTTCTGCCGCGCCTCCTGGCAGGATTTTGGAAAAGACACTGTCTCCCTCAGCAGGTGGCTGTCCTGGGGCAGCTGCGCTGCCAATTCCCCCAGGTCTGGGCGTAGCCTTGGAGCCTGTGGCAAATTACAGAACAAGATGTTTCTCAAGTCTCATTAACCATGGCTTCTCTAGAAAAAGCACGATTTACTGTATCCAGGGGCATCGTAAAGAGGTGGAAATCTAGGACCATTCCAAGGGCCTGTGACTGACAGGAATCCTCAAAAATTTTAGCACAAGGTCTTAACATAAAATATAACATAATATCCTTCATGGGGCCCAAAATTTCTAGCAGCAGTTCTGACTGAATCACCTTGTTACATTTAAATGTAACTTACCTTATTGAGTGCATATCAACTGTGATTTGTCAGTAAAGGGAACTGCTGTTATACTCACCTATGCCAGTAGGAGGCAGCTGTTGTGTTTTGGTAGGCTGGGATCCACCAGGCTTCATCCCCAGTTTGGATGCATCAGGTAAGGGCTCTGTCTTTGCCTGTCACCAATACAAGTCATTGGATTTACTCAAATTCAGTTTTTGGCAGTATTAAATCACAAACAGCTCGGACGACTATGCCTTAAATTAGGATTATTTTGTTTTCTGACTACAACTGGCAAAATGCAAGAAAAAAAGATAAATGCAAATACTAAAAGATAGCAAAACAAAAAGAATCTTTTTACCAAATGAATTACAGCACAATGGTCAATATTTAATATTTAATAATTTTAATTATCAGAAATAAATCAGCACCTGTACAGCATCTGGCTAACTTGTATAATTGTAAAGACATCTGCTGTAATAATATTTGGTAACAAAAAAATTATCTCTATTAATTATTCATCAATTTTCAATTTTTATTGAATACATAAGCCTAAACTGACAACTACAATCCCAAGTAAATACATCAAATCAGTCTCAAGGTTACAGTAAGACATACTGTAGGTAAAATAATGACTGGCGGGTCATGCACTCACCGCTGTAGGAGGTTGAGAGCTGGCTTGTGGTTGCCGTACCTGGCTAGGTGACTGACTTGGGGCTGAGGCCTGGGTTTGAGCCTGGGTATGGGCCGGTGCTGAGGCCAGGCCCTGGGGTTGAGCCTGAGGCTGTCCAAGTGTAGGCTGTTGGTGCTGTGCTGCTGCTGTCCCAGCTGCTGCTCCTGGCCCTGTACTTGTCCCTGACCCTGAAACAGCCATCTGCTGGTACACCTGGCCTTGCTGTCCTTGTCCCTGTACCTGCGGACTCTCCTGCTGCTGAGTTGGAGCCTGCCGCCCTGATGTTGGTCCACCAGATGATGGCTGCTGTTGCCTTGAGGACTGTTGCCTAGATGCAGTAGAAGAGGGGGCCTGTGCATCCTGTCTTCGGGAAGATGAGGATGCTGGCTTCTGTGTCCTTTGTCCAGTTGAGCTGTGGTGGTGGCTGGAGGGTTCACGGGGGTAATCAGAGGAGTGGTATCCCTGTGCAGACCTGGAGTCAGACGTACCTGCTCTCTTCTGTGTGGTAGATGTCCCACGATATTCTGGACACACTGAAGAGTCCTTGCTGTGTCCCCGGGAGGACCTGGAGGACCGCGGGTCATCAGAGGAGTGCCGGGAAGAGGAATGCCTCCCTGAACTGCTCCCATGGTGCCTGTGGTCCCGGGACGTAGATGAAGAGGAGCGTGGGTGACTGTAGTCATCCTGAGTCCAGCCATCTTCCTCTGGGGGCTCGTCATCTTCATAGTAAGCGTGCTTTGCATGGCTTCTTCTGTGGGTGGAGGAATGGCCGCTGCCACCATGATGCTTGGAACGTTCGGAACGGCTTTCCCGCGGCTTCTCAAACCAATCTGTTTCCTCCTGTCCCAAATGATATGCTTGGAAAACCGAACACAATTCACAATCAGTCACCATATTAGTGATTTAAAACACGTGTCCTCAGTCCACTTAGTTCATGCGTGCACAGGAAAGCATGCGATGGGCAACATGCAAAAGGAAATCCTTTGGAGACATGCACAAATAAGTACAAACAGAAAAAAGTGCTGGACAAAAAACACAGAAATAAAACATAAAATATAAAAACACTTTCTAAAACATCACAAAAAACAAAGAGGGAATTCTTAATTAAAAGTTCTCAAATGAAAAAAACCTCCAAAAAAAGGTTGTTTGGCACATGTGGTTTTAGCCTTGGGCACAATAAGAACACATTAACAGTCATTATGTGGAAAAGCAAGCTGGTTTCACATGCATTAAGGAAAAATTCATAGGATGCTGAAAATCAGCCAGTGTTTGGAATTCAGCACCAATTACCTTCACTATCAGACACAGCACAGTGCATGTCATCTACCAGGTAAGGATCATCTGATTTGTATATGTGTCTCCTGGGCAAGTCCTTTGTGTGGTCTTGCACATCAGGCAGTGAATGACTGGAGCCATATTGATTACGGCTATCGTGCAACTCTGGTGCCATGGGACCTCGGCCAGCCCCCATGGGCTTCCCAACTGGGCTCAGTGGGCTCTCCTCTTCAGAATTTTGGGAACGCATTGAAGGCCGACTTCGACCTCCTTTCTGGGAACGTTCAGCTGCATCCCTCTCATATGACTTGCTCCTATAGCCACCTGACTCTCTGGATGTGATCTTGTCCATTCCATAACCTGTGGATCTCGACCTCCCAGAGCTGTACATGCGATCGTCTTCATCCATGGCTTCACGCGAGGACATGCCGTAGTATTTCTGCTGATCATAAACATTCTTTTTCAGTCCATATGTAATGTCATCCTGAAGCTTCTTAGCTCTAGATGCAACAGTGCCACTGCCACCAGATGCAGGAATACTGTATGATGCCAGGTCAGATTCCACATCCCTTGCTTCTTCAATAGGTGAGAACTTTGATATCTTCTGCTCCATGCCTTGTTTTCTGTGCTTGCTGCGTTTGGATGACACAGCTGGAGCTATGCTCTTAGACGAGTGCCTCTGGCCTGACATAGTAGAGCCTGAACGTGTAGATGATTTGTAGTCATCATAGTAATAGGAAGATCCACCACCCACTGTACTACTACTGCCCATTCTCCCGTGACTGTCAGGACCTTGCGGGTGGTAGCCACTGGAGGCTTTAATTCTATCGTGGCGATCATACAGATCTTCAAGCTCCTCCTCAGCTCTTCCATAAGAATCCACTCTGGAGGCTGAGCTCTCACCGCCCTCGGTCCTTCGAACATCTGAGGATGTGCTCATGTTCTCTTTTGTCAGCTCACTGATGTCATCTATCATAACGTAATTCCGGGGGATGTTTTGCTCAAGATTTGTATAAGTGCTGTCTGAGGTGTACGTAGCTGTCGGGCTAACAGCAGAATGTATTCGATCAGAGAGGCATTGCTCTGGAGGCCTGTACTGTCCATAACTGTTAGCCATAGTTGTGGAGGGGTATGCTGCATTGTAGCCAGTATCTTGAGCTGTTGTTGACACCACCACAGGGGAATTGCTGACGACTTCATAGTTGGTGGGCAACTTCTGCTCCAGGTCAGCTAGGGAGGTCTGCCGTGGCTTCTGATGCACAGTGAGGATCTCTGCCTGTGGCTGTAGGGAAATGTTTGGACCTGTTTGGAGGGACGTCTGTCCTGGGTATGGCAGCATATGGGATACATAGGAAGCAGGGCTAGGAGGAGGCTGGAAGCCGGAATGGCTCTGCTGTAGTCCTAGGTCTGTTTGGTAGGAGGGTTGGCTTTGAGGAAAGACGTGAGTTGGGAAAGCTGTTCCCTGTGGCTGGTGGCCTGCAGGAGCAGAGAGTGGAGGCTGAAAAGTGCCTGGCTGAGGTTGAGTTTGAGAAGAGGTTGGATACTGGGGGGGCTGGAAACCTATCTGCTGATAGGCAGGAGTGCTCTGTGGAGGTGGTGCAGTCTGGCTCTGTGGGTACTGATAGCCAAGGAAAGATGAGGTGGGTGGATACTGAGTGGTGCTTAGTTGGTCGGCTGCATACTGGTTTAATTGCGATGTACTCGGTCTTGGAAGAGATGCATTACCATCAAAAGCTGTTCCCCCCATCTGCAGGGTGCTGAGATCACTGTCTGACATGTAGACCCTAACCTCCCCCATGCGGACATAGGCCAAATCTCTGCGTTCCCTCTCCTTGATTAGGGTTTCCTTGCGCTGGTTGATGCCAAACTCCAAACAGCGCAGCTTGGCATCAATCTCCTTTTCTTCCTCTTCTAGCTCAGCTTGTTGCATGCGCAGTTTACTGGATTCCTGCTCTACTGCCTTCAGGTCAGTTAGCAGCCCAACTTTGGGGGCACCCGGGACTGGCCTGGGTAGCACTCTCTGGGGCATGCTTGGAGAAGCATACATCTGGGGGAGGGCAGGGGTCATAACTGGAAGTGGTATCTCTTCTGGTGGAGGACTAGGCAGAGTCCGCTTCACCTTCCTCATTGACAAGCCATACTGAAGACTAGCAAGCTGGAACAAAAAGATTTAGCTGTTTGTCATGCCAATTAGGATGGATGATTTTACTACATTATTTGTATAATAAATGTGAAATTTATTTTTTAGGAAATTAAAAAATAACAGGAAACATTGACTACAAAATTAAACACAATGTGCATAAACACTGATAGTTATTGAAAATAACTGCATAACATAAAAGATGTATTATTATCATATGACTGTTTGTACATATAGCATAAGGCACAAATGTTACAAAAACATGGAGTATTCTTACATATACAATGGTCTCTGCAGATAACAAAGCAAGTTTCTGGTTTTAAACTTTATGGCTATGCAAATTTTAATTTCACCAAGTAGATATAATGAGAAATTTCCATTGGTTGGTGGGTGGGTGTGTGTGTGTGTGTGTGTGTGTGTGTGTGTGTGTGTGTGTGTGTGTGTGTGTGTGTGTGTGTGTGTGTGTGTCCTTCAATGGGATGGTGCCCATTCCAGGGTATACCCTGTCGTGCATCCTAGGTTGCCTGGACTAGGTTTCAGGCCACCAGTGACCCTGTACAGGATAAGTGGTTGATTAATTGATGAATGAATAGACTATATACCGTTTTTCTCCTAATTAATGCGCCGGGGAACGTTATAAATTACATGCAGGGCGCGTCTATTTAAGGCCGAAATGTGCAAATTATGAAGTTTTTAAAACCCTTAAAATGATAAGTTCAAGTTTTTAAAAACTTTTAAAAATAACAAGTTGTTACTTAAAAGCCTTATATTTGTCTACATTATTTAAAAAAATCTAAAAATTAAATTCCCATTAACTACGACTTATAAAAACGAATAAAATTCAGTCATTATCACAGTTTCCCTTAGACATACGAACATCAGGCTGGGATGCAGAAGACTCCTGGTTCAAATCCCAACCCAGCCACCTGGTGTGTCCTTGAGCAAAACACCCAGTGCTAGTTCATTGTAACACGCATATGAAATGTTGTAAGTTGCTTTGGATAAAAGCATCTGCTAAATGACTAATTATGACAATTGATTTGGGATTCAGAAGCAGATTTTGTCCAAATAATGTAGCATTTTTGTGTTAATTAAATGATCTATACTTGTATTAAATGCGTAAAATTTACTGCATTTAGACATTAATTCTCTGCAAATCCACACTTCTCCACATTGACCACGTTTCTATGTCACTGCTATAATTGCATAGAAGGTCTGCACTTTACCATGTCTTGTACTGTATTATCGGGTGGGGGGCGCATCTATTAGAGCAGGCGCATTAATTAGGAGAAATATGGTAGATGTGTGCATCACTGACTTAATTACTTCCCTAGTTCAGTACTCAGAGAACTAAAAATTAGTCAGAAACAGGACTGGAGACTCCTGGTGGGTATCTTTACAGAATGCAAAGACAGTACAGTAATGAATTCTGCAACTGTAAGTATCGCTATTTGTCAAAAAAAGTTGTTTATATATTCAGTTTTTGGAAAGGTTTATTCCTTCCAAAATTTCATAGGCTCAAAATAGCAGCATAAAAGAAAAAGTTATTTTGTTTTTGCATCACCTCAGTATTTTGTGTCTAGGATCAATAGGGAATGTGATTGTTATGGTTTTGTATGCTGTCTGTGTCATGAAAAGAATTTCTTGTCTTTACCAACTCCTCTTCTGTGAGCTTTTTGTAATAATTCTACCTCTGATTCATCCCAATAGGTATCATTCTCAGCAGGTCTTTGCTTTCAGTATATGATTTTCAAACTTACAGCAAGAACATATTTCATTACTCAAAACAATTCTTCTAATGAACAATAATGTTTTTTCTAAAACAATTCACATTTTGGAAATACACAATGACTATAAGCTGATGTCTATGGTTGTGTGAAATTGAACACATTTATATTCCTGTTTCCTACCTGACTATTCTGGAGAGTTTGGTGCTGATAGAGCGAGAACCTGGTCTGGGCAGTGTCTTCTGAAGTAGGGCTGAGGGGTTTAGGGTCCGACATAGACCGCTGCACACTCTTTATTGGGCGAGGCAGCGTCTGGTGCCGCTGTGGGGACTCAGTTGTGAAGTGCTTCTGTGGGGTGACGTGAGCTTTGTTAAGCCGCTCACTGGAGGTAAAGGAGTTTTCCAGTAGACGATGAGGAGACAGAGGAGAGACGGGGGAGTACAACACTTGAGGAGATTTAGGAGGCTGTCGGACCAGGCTGGAGAGGGGCTCATTGTGCAAATGATTCTGGTAGCCTATATCTAAAGGATCAGGCTTCCTCCGCTCAAATTTGGCCACTCCTGGCAATCGTGGGGAGAGAGGATCTGTGGCACCAGAGGTAACTAGTTGCACACTTGGGGAGTATGGACCCACAGTAGTGGGCACGTTTAGCTGGGGGACAACAACCCCTTGAGACTGGGCTTCTGGCTCCGTCTGACAGGCAAGACTTTCCCCCTTTTGAGTCCTCTCTGGAGCAGAAATGTAGTGCAATACCTCAACTTTAGGTTCTGGGGTTGTAATGTGTATTGCTGGAGATACTCTGCCTAATTGGTCTGGTTCAGTCTGGCATGATGAGTCACTTGTTGTCTGGATGGCAACACTCTGGGAGGCTACCTTAGAAGCATCAGCTTTATTTTCTGAGCTTGTCTCTGAATGTTTGGAGAAGCGTGATCTTCTGCGTCGAACTGGTTGCTCCCACTCTACTTGGTCCTCATCATCTGTCTGGACGCTAGTATCAACAATGCGTCTGGTTCTCCTTCTGCGAGACAGCATGAATCGCTCCTCTCCGTCCTCATCATCAGTCTGCACACAGCTGTCAGCAATTCTTTTAACTGTGGGTTGGCTGTCCTCCCCTTCCATGCCATCCCTCAGGCGAGGCATTGAGTTGCGTTTCTTTATGGCTCTTGACTCTAAGGGCTCCTCGTTGCTTCGCAAAGAAATTTCAGAAGCGGAGCTGGGCAGAGGTTTCGATGCTGCCACTCCTTGAACAACCTGTCCATCTGCATAAGGTTTCCAAAAATGCACATTCTGACTTATCGTCCTTTGCAGCTCAGGTGGCACATCTTTTTGAATTACCCTACCGGTTTGATCGTAAACTACAGAAAACCCCTGTGGAGCAGTGATGCCTACCCCTTGCATATTTTGTGCAGTTGTAGCTGCGGCTGCGGCTGCAGAAGCTGCAGCTGCCTCAGCTGCTGCTGCTGCCTCCGCAGCAACAGTCTTCTGTCTTTTCTGCTCCTCAAGCTGTTGCTGAAGCTGTTGCTGCAGTGATTGGATCTGGTCTAGCTGTATCCTCTGCTGAGCTAATTGTTCCCTTTGTAAGACAAGCTGAGTTTCCCTCTCAGCTTGCTGCTGCTGTAGAACCTGTTGTTTAATACTCTGCAGCTCCTGAATCTCACGCTGAACTAACATTTGTTCTTTTTCTCTGTGTCGCTGTAGCTCGAAGCGTTCTCGTTCCAGTTCTTCTTGCAGCCGCAACTGACGCAATTTCTCTAGTTCTACACATTCTCTCTCCAACTGCAGCAACTGCTCCTGTTTTTGACGCAGTCGCTCCTCCTCTTTCTCTTTCTCTGGCTTGCTGGTAGTAATGGCTGGTGTTTGCCCAACCTGAGAAATAGTCTGGGATTGAGTTTGTTGCTGCGTTTGTGACTGAGGCTGACTATGCGAAAGGGAAAGAGCTTGTGGTTGAGTTTGAGCTTGTGCTTGCATTTGGGCTTGGTTCAATGCTTGTGTCTGAGGCAACATCTGTGGTGGTAATTGAGCTTGTTTTTGAGGTTGCACCAGATTCTGAGGCTGTGACTGCTGCTGAGGTATAGTTTGCATTGACAGATGGGTCTGAGATGGAGATGACAGAGTGGATATTGTTGTCGTGTGAACACCAGCTATTGGTGCGGTATGCACACTTAATTGACTAGGTTGTGCAGATGTTAAAGCTGCAATTGTCTGCATTGAACTGGGCACTGTAGGGGTTAAGGAAGGCTTCCCTAAATACACTGGAGTCTCTAAGGCTGTGGCAGTTGCAGGCGCACTTACAGGGACAGCGCTTGGGGTAAAACGACTGGGTGGAGGATAGGAATAAGGTGCTTGTGAGGAGAGAGGCATTCTTGGAGTCATTTGAGGCAATCTGGTGAGGCTAGCCAAAGGTACTGTACTCATTTGGCCAGCTGGGAAGGGTCTGTAAACTCCCCGCAGCATGGGTCGCAAGACTGAGGCAGGCTGGGTAGTAATTGGCAAAGTAGAAGCTATTGGAGTGTTGATAGTGGAATAAATCATGCCATCTGCAGATCTGACAGCAGAGGGATATAAAGCTCGTAGACTAGCTTGTCTTGCATTGAGTAAATTAGCATAAGCTTGAGTATGTCCAACTTGCCTTCCATCAGGGCCATACATTAAGTTAGCTCGGATGGATGGTAAACCTTGTTGTAAGCCTAGCCTGCCTGGAGGAACACCTGCACCTACAGAACCATACTGGAGAAGTTCAGGGTTATTTCCATATCTTCCTCCAAACTGGTCCATTGAGTTCAAAGCAGCACACATTCTACTTATTTCCCTGGCAGTGGTGGCACTATACTGAGCTAAGTTAGATTCCTGGAAATTGGAAAGATCCCGTGACAAATAACCATACTCTGTGTTAATATTAGACATGGATCCATACCTTCGCATAGGGAATGGTTGATTTAGATTATTATTCTGTTGGCGTAGGTCAGTGTAAGATCCATATTGCATACCTACACCAAGATAGCCTCCATCAGTGCTTAAATCCACAGCTAAATCTTCAGGGTTTGTTTTACTTTGATAATGTTGCAGTCCAGCATCGGCAAGATTAGTATCTGACATTGAAGGCTGTAACTTACTACATGTAGTTGTAGAGTAATGCTTATGGTCTTCCCTTATGCTTTGGTTGACTGTTACATTGTCTTGATATGGATAACCTTCTTTACTAGGCTCAGTCTTATGGTTTTCAATGGACTGAACACCAGGGGGAGGGAGGGTGCTTTGTGAGGGGTCTGAAGCAGAAGTCTTTTCAGTTTGCGTTAGTCTCTGACTAAAGGGTCCTTTGCAGCTTCCTCCGAAAGGTAGTCTGTATACTACATCACAGCAGGCTACCTGAGTGTCTGACTTCATTTGCCCAGTAAGGTCTAAGACCTCTTGGGTAGGTGGGTCTGGCACTTTAACCAGCTGAGTAACTGTTTTCCCCTGAGAGGTGCTGTCCTCCAGCTTTACCATCATAACATGAGGTTTGCCAGTAGACAGGTTTATGGCCGAGGGCTTGTTCTTCAGCTCTAGAGGAACACCACAAAATATGTCATGAGGTGTTGGGGAAATAGCCACAGTTTGAGGAGGAAGGGAAGATGCTCTGGGGATTGCACTAACACTAACTGTAGCTTGAGGGCTGCTAGCCCGACTCACCAAAAGGTCCTTTTTCATGACCATGGGCTGGACCTGATTTGCTAAGTTATATCTAGCAAAAGAAGCTGCCTGTTGTTGTTGATGATGTTGCTTGAGCTGTTGCTCAAGTTGTTGTTGCTGCTGTTGCAACTTCTGTTGTTGTAACTGCAATTGTTGTTGCTGAATGCCTAAGTCTTCCAGACATGCATCTATCTTTGGAATGGATGGGTCAATGGGTGGCACTTTGTTTTGTGTCAGGCACACTGCCGATCCCATGCCTTGACCAATATCTACTCTGTTCTGCAGTGGGTCTCCATAAATTACAGGTTGTTTTGGCTGGGATATAAACATGGAGGCTGCTACTGTGATGCTCACTGTTGTTGATGTTGCCACTGCAACATGTTGATGTTCTTGGGCATTCAGATTCATGATGAGTGGTTGAACTATTGTACAATGACGACTCGAGCTGACCTCAGTGCCAATGGAGTACCTACGTGTTTCTGTTGCTACAGATGTTAGATCCATGCCTTGCTCTGTAATAATAAATGGGGTTGGCTTTATGGGTGCCCTGAGGTCAACAATGCTACCACTTTCTAGAATCTTTCCTTGCTCTACTACCCTGGATGTCCCTGGAACTGTAGAAATTTTACAGAGTGATATATTTTCCATTGGTAAAGATCCTCGACCATACGTGCTATTTGTAGTGGCAGTGCTTGTGCTAATATTAACTCTCTCTGTCACCTTATGTGAAGTGTGCTGGGGAGACTGATGGGGTGAACGTGGCTGTGTGGAGGTTGGTGAGCTACTTGTAGCTGTATATGTCTGACCTGTTGGCAGATAACCTGTTCCTGTTGGTGATGAAAGTGGAGATGTGGAGGAGTTGACAGTCACTGGTTTAGTAGAACTGACAGGTTCAGTGCCCAGTGTAATCACCATAAAAGGTGATTCTTGTGAGGATGACTGTCTGGAAAGGCGAGGAGAAACAGTTCGATTTGAAGTCTGGGTAGTAGCACCAGGACTAGAAGGAGGCATTGGTTTGCTGCCTATGCCGGTAGCCCTTGAGGAGGGCTCCGTTTTTCTTGTCATAGATGGAGAATGAGTGGGACTCTGAGTGGGAGATGTTGCAGGTGAAGTGGGTGGGCTAGATCCTTTGAAAAAAGAGAAAACTTTGGATGAGAGGGAAGAACTAGCTGACTGAGAAGCTGTCTCCTGTGTACTAGCCTGAATGACCTTCTTGCTGACAGCATCTCGTTGGCTGTATCCTTGGGTCATCTCTGCTTTATTGCTTGGGACCATTGAGCTAAGAGTTGGACTTCCTGTTTGGCGGGTTTTTAATGATTGAGCTGTGGGAACTGTTTGACTTGTTTGGACAACTGGTCCAGAGTCTCTACTGGTTTGGCTCCTAAGTTTGTCTTGTCCTTCTTTTGCAAAATGTTGAGTAACATGAACATCAGGAACACTTTTACTTCCAGTTTCGTGTCCAGAAGAAAATGAGACTGGTGCGGAAATTTGTGTAGGACTTGTCCCAGGAGTCAGAGGAGCATTGTTTTGCTCCAGTAACTTAGCAGATGTTGACCCGTTATCTAAAAGTCTTTTATCTGTGTGGGAACCTGCAACTTCATTGGGATTTTTTGGCAGTTGACGCATATTGTGCATGGAAGACTGCATTTTTGTGGTTCCTCTGTTTCCATAGTCTGCTTGAGTTGGCCCCACTTGTTTACTGTAACTATATTCTTGCTTGTGCTGTTGTTGGTGCTTTTCCTGCTGACTTGTGTCATACTTTTGTCCTGGCCTCTGTTGCTGAGCCTGCTGCTTTTGCATCATCTCTGCCTTCCTCATCATTTCCTCATAAACCTCCTCTGCACTTTTCAAAGGTTTGTCAATGGAAGAAGGTGAAATAGCTGGTTTTTCAGTAGGGGAGTAAAGTGACATAAATGTAGGCAGGTTATACTCATTACCAGTCTTATATGGCTTTGAACTCATCATTTCAAACCCCTCAGCTTCTGAGTCAATGGATGGGGAATATTCTGAGCAAGAAGATCGATGAAGTTCTTCCATTTCAGCTGCTTGTCTGAGCTCCTCAGTTGGAGATGCATCTTCAATTGGGGAAAGATTACTAGGAGGGGTCTTTGATCTCTCTCTTCGTCTCTGTGCCCTCAACTCTTCTTTGTCCCTTTTTGTTTTCCTGGCTGTACTTCGAATCCTCTGCTGCTCCACTTCTCTCATCTTCTCCTGTTCTCTCAGTAGCTCTTCCTCCTCCCTTAACTCATCTTCTTCAGAAGAGTCTTCAATTGTGGGCAGCAGTGGTCCATGAGAGCGATGACGAGCTTTCCGCTGCTGTTTGGCATCCTCAAGCCTCTGTCTGCGACTGGGACTGCTGTCACTATCTTCTTCCATGGAAGAGACAGAAGTTGGGGATGTGCCAGATGTGTAGCTTGGTGTGGTTGCAGGGAGAGTGGATGAATACTCTCCCCTTGAATGTTCTTCAGGTGAACCTGTCAGACTCTCCATTTCAAGCTCTGGCTCTCTGTCTAGGCTTAGGTCATTTTCAGTGCTGAGCTCTATTTCACGATTGAAGCTATTTGAATTGTTTAGTTCAATAGTTTTGAATCGACGCAAGCCCCCCTGTGAGGTCATGAGATCCTCCTCTCCATTTTCACCAGTGCCTTTGTAGACTCTGTCAGCTGCTTTACCGTCTTCTTCGTAGCTGTTGGAGTGATGAGCAAGGCGTCGTTTCTCTTTTCCTGAATCGACACCATGTTTGTGGCTCTTCCTAGGCTTTTGGTAGCTGTGCTCTTCATCTTCTTCAGCCTCTTCCTCATCAGCACTCATTTCTAAGATCTGCCTTCTCATGAACTCTTCATCTGTCACATCTTTCTGTGGTTTCTTGTGTTCTCTCCTCCTCTCCCAATCCGTCACATTCTTGTCCTCCATGACATCTTCTGGCTCCTCATCAGAGCCATGCCCTTCCTGGCTGATTGACAAGGAGCGTGGCCGTTGCTTCTTATCATCATTTTCTTTGGCTTGCTCAGAGGTGACAGACTTAGACTGCAACAGTGGTTGCATGGAGTTCTCAAGCTTGGCGATCTCAGAGGGGCTGGGGGGGCTATGTTCTGCAACCCCTCTCATACTAAGTTTTATCTCTTCCTCTTGAATCAGTCCTGTGATTTCACTTTGTGAGCTTGAGATACCATCTGAGGAATAGCCTGTATCACTCAGGCTCTGTGTGCTGGACTTGGTCTCCTGTGAAAAAGGGAGAAGCAACAACTTAATAAAACGTTCTTCTCATTGCATAACTGTGAGGCTTATTTATTAGCCTTTAACTTGGAATATAATTAATATTTTGGTAATCGAAAGAACACTGTGGATATCTACTGGGTTTTTAATTTTCTGTTTAAAAAATTATAAAACAGGTTGGGTAATTTTAATAAGATTATTGATTGATTGACTGATTTAAATAAATTTTCTTCTCAAAGGTGTAGAACATAAAACTGTATTAAGAGACTGATTAAAGGGAGTATTAGTAAAGACTAGTCTGTTGAGAGTACAGAGAATGTTTCTTGCATACTGCCACCTGTCATAATCTCTCATCGCTGACTGACACATACAGGATATAAAGGGAATTCTGACACCTGTTTGACACTTCAAGCACTGCAAATAATGTTAGTTTTAGATTTGTAACTAGAGGAAAATATGTGCTTCTGATAACCAGAACTTCCTATATTTTGCCATGGTAGTCTGCTGTCGGCATTGCTTATTTTTTGCACAACTTACATTATCATTTGATGAAGACAAACCACACATTGATTTTTAAAACAACAGAAAGATGGTAATGAAGTCATGAAGAAATCTTCTGATAGACGAATGATAAAAGCAACAAACAACAGAATATAATACAGATGATTTTAACAAAGAGAGAGAGATGTACAAGTAATAATAATATAATTGAGAATACAACAAGCTAGTAATGGGAAATATGATGCGGATGAAGACTAGAGGCCAACCGAAATTGATTTTTTGGTTTCGGCCGAAACCGAAGCCGAAACCGACAGTTACAAATTGACTTTCGGCCGAAACCGAAGCCGAAAGATATATCCCACCAAAAAAACCCTAAACACAAGATTTATGAAATATGTCACGATGTGATGCCACTTTTATTAGTAAAGAACTAACCATTAACAATCAGTAACCATTAACATCACTAACCGTTAACATCACTATTAACAATTGTGTTGAACATCAGTATGAACATCAATACTGATAAGTAGTAATTAAATCCAAACAAACAAATATTGTAGTTAAGAAACAACAGTTTTTCCGCATTCTCATGTAGCAAGTTGCTACGCTGGTCAGTATACAACTATCCTGCTGCACTAAACAGCTGTTTACTGGCCACGCTGGTCAGCAGTGCAGGCAAGTATTTCAATTGGATAATTCACACCAATTCGCTATAGAACTATTAAACAACTTAACTTAACTTTGCTTATACATAAGCTACTGTTGTAATTACGCCAACAGGCTTAAGCTCAGTATCAATATTGTCAGACGAGTCTCAGTAACAACACGCGTATAAACTAAAGCAGGACATCAATGAGTGAATGAACATCCTTTGGAGTGACAAACAGCGCTACTGTAACATTCTAACTGCCCAGCGCCGACTGCCGGCCCACAGTTAGAGTCGGAGTGACAAACAGCGCTACTGTAACATTCTAACTGCCCAGTGCCGACTGCCGGCCCACAGTTAGAGTCAGAGTGACAAACAGCACTACTGTAACATTCTAAAAATAGACATTCGGTTGACGACCGAAAGTCTGTATCCATTTCGGCCGAAACTGAAAGAAAACCGAAAGTTAACTTATTGTTTTCGGCTGAAACCGAAACGACGCCGAAAGATGTCATTTGCCCACTTTTGCCCACCGAAACCGAAACTGAATTTTGGTCGGCTTCTAATGAAGACCACCCACTCACAGAGTATTGTGTGGACCTTTCAGAATATTCTGCTTTCTTTTCACATTTTGCTACTCTGGACTTATCAAGCTGGCTCCTGCCTAGAGATGGTTTTGTTTCTGGTTCTTGCTGAGCTCTTGTCTTTCTTGGTAAACTGCTGCCCCTTGATCTCCCTGCTGACCTTGGGGCCAGAGCGGATGTAACAGAAAGTGAACCACTATGGTAAAAATCCCCCAGTAATAATAACAAGAGTCTGATTAGTCTCCCAAGTAAGAGACTCAGGTCTTTATGTCAGTGGACTAATCCTCTTGTCTGGTAACTCTGATCGGGCCATAAGAAATCAGGTTTGAATCCAACTAGGGGTGCCCCCCATTACATGCGCTGTACCCAGCTGCTTTGCCGGGTGGACTTTTTCACTTACATGAGTCCCAGGGGGTTTCTGATCTGGGTGCTGGCCTGCTGGTCTTGGTCCTGGCTGTTGTCGTGGCTGTAACGCCTGCTGTTGACTGCCTGGCAGAGGCTGCAGTTGTGTTGGCTGTGGGACAGGAAGCGGTGCATCTCCAAGACCTCCTGACATTAGCCTTTGAGTCTGACAATTTAGACAAAGCCATTCTTTTTTCTGAAAAAGAAAAACAAACAATGTAAATAAATTACATTTGCAATGTTAGAACAACAATGACTATACTTTAAATAAATATTCCGAACCCTAATTGTTAACATTCTTCTTTGATATTTAACACTACTATGGAGAAAATGAAAATGCAGAACTCAGTAAACCATGAGAATCCCATGAACAAGACAAACGTGTGTATACAGCATGCATCTCACAGAGGGTATCCTTCACCACCAGCAATCCTTTCCTGCAGAGCTTGAAGCTTCTTCTTTTACTTTTATTATAAATTAAGCTACCCAATTAGCCAAAGCCCGCCTTGCTTCACAGCATCTCTTTGCAGTAGAAAATTTGTGCATGAGAATATTGGAAGAGCAGTGAGCAGGCCAGCAAGCCTCATTTTCTACAGCTAAAAATACACACACTACTCTGGTCCCAAGCACCTGAGAGCCAAACACTGGGTATAAATGCTTATACATGTTTTTTTGCTACAGTGTTATTTTTAAACTTCCACAGCCTGCCTCCTCCAGTTGTTTTCTTCCGTCCATGCTGTACTGTACTGTAACTACTTCCTCCTGAGAAACACCGCTGTCTCTCACACTCCTCTCTTATCCACTGTGACATTTTAAAACACAGTTTGCCTCCACAGAGGGGTGCAAACGCACAACAGTATGGCCTTCGCTGGATAACAATCAACATGTCATGGTGATGCTGAGGTCTGAGCCCGTTCCCTCTGAATAACAACAACTGTACACTGAGAATGGAAGGGATTTCAGCCCATACACATGCAAATAGTGCGAGCAAAAACCCAGCGAAATTTCTCTAATACTTTCTCCTTCACTCAGTGTGACCCACATCAGAAAATTAATGTTATAACCCCAATAACACGTTATAACCTTAATAAAGCTGTGTGCATGTAGAAGTAAAGATTCCGGTATTAAAAAGAAATATCCTCTCTCAAAGAGAGAGTATATTGTATAGTGTGAGAAACGCAAAGAAATGTTCAGACCTTAGCATTGCAATCCATAATTCTTTAACTAAAATCCACTAGGAAACCATCAATCACAGGATAACTTGAGCACACCAAAATTCAAAGGAAATACTTGTCCTCTGAAACAAGTATTGTCCAGGCCTCTGTATAACACATATTTCCACACATAGGTATTTAATAAGCAACATTCAATCTTTGTTTAATTCACCTGTACTAATGCTGCAGGTGTTAATGTATACAGTGTTTGCCTATGTCCTTGTCTTTTCATGTCTGCTGTATCGCATTTTAAGTGACACATTGTATTTTGTTCCTTTCCACCTTAATGTTGTGCTGTGAGGCCTGGAAAGTGAATCCATGCCATGTAGTTTACAAGCCAACACAGTAACTCACTGGTTCTAGTTGTTGTACAGGAATATGGGCCAACTGGCCATTTCTCAAAGAACTTAATTTAGCAGCTGTGTTCTGTCAAAGGTCAAACTCCCATTGCCACAAACAGTACTTACAGAATAATTATGTCTCTAAATTAAATATGAGAATCGCTTGCTCAGAGAACCAACCAATCACTTACCTTACCACTGGGGACATATCACCTTCATAGCAGGCGTGTTAGTATTTGTGTGGTTGGTAAAGTCTGAACTGAACAACATTTGATTTTTAGTTTCCTCTGATACACAATTTGGGAATCCACAATGTGTGTTCTCTAGTAAACAACAACCACATTAACAAAAAACACCAGGGAAGGAACAGGCTCAGGAAGACTATAAAGAAACACAAAACCTATACTTTCAGATAGCACATAAGAACCGCGCATGCACACACGCACACAAACGCACACACTCATGAACACACATGAGGAAAGGCCAAGCTGGACTTTAACAACTGGCTAACAGAGAGACAGCATCAAACATATACAGCGAACAAACAGAAAACAATCACCAGGTGGAAACACTAAGCCCAAGGCATATGGGTAACAAGAAAACAGGACAAGGTAATGAGGGGTGTGACTACAAACACAAGCACCACGGGCAAATCCTGGCGATATGTGGAAAATATTGTATTTCAATTTTTGTCACTTTGGCCAGGTTTTCCAATATTGTCATATATTAGCAAATGTTTTATGAATAGCATTTTAGTTGTCCCAACACTTTATTGCTAGCACTGTCAGTTAACTAGAACATGAAAGATGAATACTAAATTAATTTGCTAACTTTGAAATATGCCTTTATTGTTCACCAATACAGTGATCATGAGGGTGCACTGATAAAAACATCTTAAATTAAAGACAACTAACCTGGAATTTTTGCAGAACTATGATGGCCAAGATTCTTAAATTGAGCCAAAAAATGAATCACATAAATTAACAAATTTTAAATTACATCAACTGGGAGAACTTTAACAAGGCAACAAGGTAGCAAGAATAGAAATTTATTAGAGAGAGCAAAACTCATTGGTTGCAAAACCATTTATCATTGCTAACATATTGATTTGTTAGATTAAATTCATTTGTTAACTGCTAGTTTTCAAATTACAGCTCTTCTCAGAAATCACATAGTTTACTATCAGTTTAATTTGAGAGAATACTTTAAAAAAATTACCATACATTTCTCTGAGTATCTGAGATTACGCTTTCACAAAAAAAAAACTTTTTTATAAAAAGGATTTGGTCTAAAAGAAACTTCTAACTTCTAAAAGAAAGAATTATAATATTATTTATCTTAAAACGTAATGTAAATTATTTTGGGAGCACAAACATCATCAATAACGCATCCTGCCCATGTTCTTTTGTGTTTTCCTCACCGGACTTGCCAAGGATTTGTTTTTTGGAATATGCCTTCTGATGGAGTTGAGTCAGTGAATTGTTTGATTCATGGTTTTTCATTCACCAGAGCCTCAGCTGTGATACTGATGTGGAGTGTCAGTCAAATCAACAGGATGGCATATGAGTAAATTAAACTGGATGCAGACCATGTGACTTAAGATTGATAACATTATCCCACCTACTAGAATTACTCACTTTATGTTATTGTGGCATTTTTCTGATGGAGATTTAATTTTGACAGATTTGTCATTTAACAGAGAGTCTGTTCTGTCCTTCTGTGTGTTCTGGGTTTAGGAACAGACTACAAAATAAGAAATCTTGAAATGAGAGTTACATATATTAAAAATAAATGATAACACATGTATTATGCTGTCTTTTCATGTTATATATTTACTTTGGTTTGTATGGTAATACAATGTACAATTGGATGTATGTAGCTGGTATAGCTTCAGTACTTTCTAATCTCAGTATGAATCTCCTCATTCAGTATATTCCTAAAGTTCTAAATTTGCTTTAAAAAATTTAAAGGGGAATATCATCCATCAATTTCAGTTGTCAATAAATCTTTACAACTACCCACTACTGCCACAGAATACAATATTCTAAATCCATACCAGTAGAAGCTTAAACTTGTTTGGACTGAAAAGCTGTTCACAACATACAGGCATGTGAAGATTTCTGAGTAGCCTCAACAAGGCTGAAAACACAATGCAATGAAAAAAATCACTTGTAATTGTTGGCAGCCAGTTAAATCAGTGAGGCTGAAGTGAGTGAGTAAAGTTGTACAAACACTCAATGAAAGAGTCTGACTCGGCAAAACTAGCAAGTCAGCAAAATAGTTTAATTACTTACTGAAGCTTTGTAAAGGCTCAATGAAACAGTGAGTCAGTACAAACTGAACGAGTCATTGAAAATGTAATGAGACAGGAAAAATGCAAGGCCTCAGAATTACAGAACACAGTTAAGCACTATGGCACTATGGAAAAACACAGTTAAGCACTATGCCAGCACACAGTTAAGTACTATGGCAGAGCAAAGTTAACCACATTGACAGAGCGCAGGCTTGGCTCTACAGACGCAGCATTTCTTCCCATGTCCCTACAATTCAGGGTCCAAGAGAGTATGTAAGGACAAGAAGGCTTTGTGCAGGGAACTACAGCAGAGCCAATACCTGAATTCAGGGCCCAAGTCAATATCAAAGGACAAGACGCCAGTATGCGAGGAACACACCACCAAGTATCTGGCGTTTAGAATCAAACCAGAGACAAAGTCAGTCTACGTGTTTAAACCACTTGTTTCATGATGTCCAATCTGAAATTTATCATCTTATAAAAGTCACATTTTTTCTGAACTTTCAAACCATATAAGATTCAGTTTTGAAAAAATCATTCCTCTCTTTCAGGACTTTATGGCTTTTCTAGATTTTATATAGTTACAGTTTTACTTATTATGCATCATCAAAACATTTATACAGCAGTCAAAAGTTTGGACATGCCCAGTTAAATGCCCATTTGAAGTGCAGTAGAGCGAAGGAAAAACAGCCAACACTTGTATCTCTGGTGAATATTTAATGAATCTCATTGAGAGAATGCCAAGAGTTTATAAAGTTGTAATCAAGACAGTTTTGGCTGTTTTGAAGAATATAAAATCTAAGACCTTTAAAACATTTTTGCTCACTGTATAATTCCATCCATCCATTCACCATACCGCCTTATCCAGTTCTAATTCTAAACATGTTCTCAGAGTTTTACATGCCCCTCCATGCACTATGTGACCTCCTACTATCCATATATTACACACTCTACTGTGAATGCAATAGGATTAGTTTACCTGTACGTGCACCTCATTTCAACAGTGCAAAGGCAGCTAGTTTATACAAGGGATGTGATATGAGTGACAGGACAATGATTATGAACAGTGTAATCGGACAAATGGATGTTTATTTTTTTATTTGAATTTTGGGTTAGGAGTCAGACAAGGTGATCATTTTGTCTGTACCACTCAGTTTCTTGTTCTTTCTGTATATAGACCCCTCCATTTTTTACAGTAACTGTTTCCAGTGATGAAGAAAAATGAAAGCTACTGTTTTCTTTATGTTGTCTTTTGTATATTAGTGAAATAAAACTACATGCACACTTTGTGATTATTCCCCATACCTTGTTAAAAGTATGTTTTGGTGAAGCCTCTCTGCAGTAATTTCTTGATGCTTAGACACGGAACTTGATTCTCCATTGGGCTGCATGACACTGAACACAGAGTCAGCCCAAGGCTTTCACAGTATTATGCTGCTGTCACTCCTGCTTTATAAAGATAAGGGTGTTTGAATTTGAATTTTGATTAAAGTAGAGTTTGTTTCATTTTGACAGATGTCAGCTGTAATTTGACACCAAAACATAAAAAGAAGTTGCATCTTTCAGAGGCATTTTCGTAATTTTGTGAGTATATAAGCGGGTGGAAATGGTCGTAGACCCTAGCAGTAACATTAGTGTGTGTAGTATCATCCATCTTGTTCTTCACATTGACATTTAACATATATGTAACATGTAATATTACAACAAAATATATAATTCAACAATTTTTCTTTTGTCATTCACAGGTGTGAGTCACACTTTCTAAATTGGAGTAAAGGAAGGGAAAATTCCAAGAAGTTCTGCAAAAACTGGAGGTACCCGTATACCTCTTATGCAAACAAGTCCATAAAAAATGGGTGGAAGGTAAAAATACATCACTTAAAATACATAAATGAAAACATAAAAAACAAAACTGCTTAGGAATTCAACAAATAAATTATACATAAAGGCAATACACACATTTGACAATTAGGCTATGATACAACATAATGTGAAATGATTTAACATTTAGCCTGTGGTAGTAGGCTACTAGGCTAAGTTATACTCCCGATAGCCTGTAATCCTACTGTGGTCCATATTGTACCTACCAGGCATAGTGTCAATATCAACAGGGATTAGGACAGAAGGACTTAATTGTCCACCTCCCTGACCCCTGTAAGGAGAGAGTGGAAAGATGAACGGTGATAGGGGGATACACCAGAGTGAGTTTCTCCCTGCCTGGTGGCATTCTTACATAACTAGCATGCTTTCTTGTCTGAGGAAAGCACCTTTACTGAACCACAGAACACTGCCGCTGCCTAAGAGTGACCTGTGTTTTTTTCTTCTTCACCATATTTCACCATATCACAATTAAAAATAACAGGTTTCAACACACAACAGGTCTTTATGGCATGTGTCTTTTAAAAAATTTAACTAGTACCTATAAACCCAACTGACACAGGTCTAGCCTGTAAAAGCTCTTTCGGTATAATGCTGCAAGTGTTAGTGCATCGCTGCTTGTGTGCATAAAAACTCTTCACAAATTGTTGTGACAATAAAGCAGACATTGCTGTATGTCGCTGAGAACTTGCACATGCACTGTTGAAAGGAAGAACCTTGAAACCCACAGGCAGTGGCAGTACATACCATGTAAGGACACGATTTACTGCCTGATGACTCATGAAAACAAATTATATTAAATAAAACTCTGCTTATTCTTTCTCCTATGGTCCATATATGGACACACAACCATCCATTATCTTAACCGCTTATTCCTGGTGAGGGTTGCGGGGAAACCTGGAGCCCATCCCAGAGCACATAGGGCG
>JABJVR010000103.1:4364729-4383338 GCA_025773905.1 Chitala chitala
CTCTGGGATGGGCTCCAGGTTTCCCTGCGACCCTCACCAGGAATAAGCGGTTAAGATAATGGATGGATGGATGGAAACGGCTCCCCACAAGGCCAGTGCTGTGACACGGCAGGGCAGGGATTCCAGTAAGACCTCAGAATAATGCCTATTCTCCCCAGTGCGTTTACTCCGTTTACTATCCCAGGGCGTGCTGAGCCATCTCATAGTAAAACATTTCAGAATGTTTTAGTATGCTTAGATATGCAAATATGAGCAATGAATAAAACAGTGTGAGTAAACTGAAATATCTAATTGTAGAGAAGATGTTAATGGGAGAGAGATTTCTCCAAAAAACAGAGGAGGAGAGAAAGAATTTGTTACGACGTTACAAGCCAAGGGTGAAGGAGTATACACTGAAGGAGCCACGTTTACCCAGCTGTAGCCAGCCCGATCCTCTCCATGATAACCCGACGTGCCTTGTCGGTCCATTCTTCATCCTCAGCCCATGGGCCTGGACAGAAAGGAAAATCGAACACAGAGCAGGCAGGAATCAAGGTATCAGCTTCAATAATGATATAAAGCAACCAAAATAACCAACAGGCTGTGCATTTTACAAGCCGTCTTTCTGAATAGCGCGTATAATGCAGTAAATAGACAGACTGCTTGGTATTCATGACCGTAATAAAACTGTATAAGTAAGTGGCCCTTGTCTTCCTGAGCCAAATACAAAGTCTCACGGGAACCTGAGAATGGACTCAGTTACTAGGGCTGCCTCACCGTGGTCGATCGGGTAGGCCTTGAGCCCGTCCAGCTCAAAGAGGCGGTCTTTAATGGGCACATAGCTGACAAAGTGGAAGGCCTCCATGGTTCTCACTGCGCTGATACCGTTCTGCTTCTCTGGGAGGTGTCTGGGCTCAGGCCTGCCGTGGAGGGGTGAGACACACAGAACACAGTCACCGCTGTCTTCAGCTAAAACCTTTCCATTATGGAACAGTGGGAAGTGCTTAATGGAAGTGCTACAGAGAGGACAACAGTGTCTAACAGCCAAAGTTACATAAGCATTTCTTTTTAAAATTTATTTTCTCATTAAAAATAAGTGAAAGTCCACAGTGCGTGTAACTAGATATTTTCAAAAGCGAAGCCTTTCTACTCAAAAAAGAAAAAAAAAATGTCAATCACAAAAAAGAAAAGAAAAAGGCAAAAGCTCTTGTGGGCTACTTAGTTTCAAAATGTGTTTTCTGTAAGTAAAAAAAAAAAAAAGTCTCTAAGCTTCCGTGCAGTGAAGGACAGAGAAAGACTGAATTTATTCTATTCAGCAAATTCTCCACTACATGGGCATATTGCACTAATAGGGTTAACAAGACAGCAGAATAGTCTTCCAGCACACACTAACAGCTCCTACCTGGCATGGCTGTTGTGCGCTTTGGCAAGTTCTGGAGCATTTCCAATTGCATACCCCTTACTCTGTAACACAAAAGAAACCCGTATTACATTTAGACAGCACACCCCTCACACAACACTATAAAACACACACATTTCATATATATACACACACACACACACACACGATATATCAGTAGTCAAAGACCATATCAGTTCAGTAAAACTGTCATGAGAACATTTCTATTTTTACATATAATCTCTCTAAATGGAATATTCATCATGTATTCTTCCTGTTAAGGAACTGTTTTGGAGTCATAGGATACTTAGCTGAACCTATTATCTCGGCTGTTTAAAATTGCTAGTAGAACACAGATTGAACACCACCTTAAACCAAATCATCTGGAGCTAATGTCAGTTCAAAGAATATATATATTTTTTGTTCAGTTTTGTTTTTGTAATCACATTTTTACATTTTTCAAGGTGTTTACTAAAGAATAAGCCTTCTATCTGACGCATCAACATATTACAAAAATTCTTTTTTTTTTTGGCCGATGGCAAAAGATCACATAAACAATATTATGTGCTAGTTGTAATCCTGTTACCTCACACATAAGCACTCTGATCACAGCCAACATCAAAAGCACCCTCTAATTACGGAAAAGGAAAAACGACAGAAATAGCAACTCGTTTAAGAAAATCACGCAGACAGGAAGGATCGGTATCTTTGTGATGTTTGTTCCCACATAACAGAAATGTGCACCTGAGCAGACACTCACCTCTGGGCTGAAGCCCTTGGTAAAGGCCTTCATGCGGCTCAGAGTGGGCCCCAGCTCCACACCGTTGCAGTT
Source organism: Chitala chitala (assembly GCA_025773905.1). Lineage (NCBI taxonomy): Eukaryota > Metazoa > Chordata > Actinopteri > Osteoglossiformes > Notopteridae > Chitala > Chitala chitala. The sequence goes on from JABJVR010000103.1 coordinate 4,366,940, forward strand.
GAGCAGCACACTCAGCAGGGCGTGTGTGGCGCAGGAGTTGGGAATAAGCTGCACATGGGAAAAACATGCAGAATCACAAAGAACTTCAACCACTGCTAGTGGCATGCTTGACAAACGCTTTTATTCATATTTCCCTGTAAAAGTTTCTTCAAACTGCTTTGCATGTCTTGGAATGACTGTTTCAATCATTAATTGTTGACGCAAGCCTCTTCCTTTCCTCGGCATATTAACACTGGTGTTCATGAAACGTATTTGGTTATTCCATGTCCTACCTAACAAAATACCCCTGAAAAAGTCCATGTGGTAGTTTTCTTCCTTATAACACACAACACTGTTCTTCGATTATTTCTGCTAATCAACTGACAGCTGGAAAAAAGCTCAAAGAGTGAATGGCACTGTTACAGAGAAGAAACAATGTTATCAATTCTAAATGTAACCAAGCCATTACCTGGTGAGCAAAGAACATGTCATTGACAATCTCCTCGTCAATGACAGAAGTCTCATCCACCAGTGTGGACACTTTTCTTCTGGACCGGCGTTCCTCTATCCATTTGAACAGGAAGATGAAGCCATACACGGGGCTACAGATACGGTCAGGTCAAGGGTTACTGCAGACATGTAACTTTCTATTTCATGCTGTCCATGAACAACAACAGCTAAATATTGCAATAAACAAACAAAAAAGTGGTTGGTGGTACCTCTGGCATTTGCTCTGTAGGTCATAAATCTCTTCAACCTGAACACCTTTGACACCTGAAGTGGCAGACACACGTGTTAAACGCCTTTGTTATTTACACGACAACAAAATGTCATGTAGTAAGAAAATATATGTTAACTCACCAAAATCCTCCACCAGTAGCGTGAAGAGCCCTAAAACATTAAAATAATAACTAAATCGCATGTACTAAATAGCCAAAAAGGTTAAATTATGAGTGCAACTGTATTTGTTATAAAATAAGAATTACAAAAATGGATAGAGACGATTAGGGCAGGAGCTAGTGTAGCCAGCAAACCACAAAATAATACAAATACAATACACGTACCTACAGTCGTAAAGCCTGGAAGTAACTACCTGGACATAGCTATGCAAAAATTTTGCAGAATTGTTTTATATTACTCTACATACAAATCAAGAACTTTCACAGTCAATGATTTACGAAAACAGACTATATTATGGTCCGTCACTTAAAACGGTTAACAGGCAAATCTAAATGTTAGCTTATCTTCCTGTCAATCGACACCACAGTCACAGTTAAAACAAGGTGTTGACATTAGAGCGTAACGTCAAAACAGATGTGTAGCTAATTTTACCAAATTCATCTGCAGCATGACACAGCCAGTTGCACTTAGACCATCACGTTTTCATTCAACACGTTACTTAAGTTCTGATAACTAGATTTAACCTATTTAGAGCTACAAGCTCTGTCTTACATGTTAGCCTTCTAGCTAATCAGGTACCCACCCGGGTCACTTTCGAGTTCCAGCCAACCTTTATTCATTTTTATGTATCTGGAGCCACAGGACTCCTAACTCCACAGTCAATCCATATAAAGAAACAAAAAATGATGATAATAACAATTGAAGATACAGCGCACCAGTCTGAAAGAATGGCAGCTACCAAAGTTGTCGTTGCGTCATAAAACCGCGACAAACACGACAAAGCCGAAGAACGCAGGAAAATATCGTCACAGACTACGAAGACATTTTGGTGAGGTCACGTTTAAACGTTAATGCATTTGCGGAAAGCGTGCAGTTTACGGTAAATAATATACAAACTTAAATTTGGAAATGTACGTAGCATTTTTAACTAAATTATTTTGAATTAAAGACAAAAAAAGCCTCATGGGTCATATGAGCTATTTGACGCTCCAGTTTAATCGCGTCTCTTTTTTCTTACCTATGTGTAATTGGTTACTAGTATTTTAATGATTAAAACTATCTAACATCAACGAATATCAGTAATTCAAAATATATGCTAAAATCTGCAAGCTTAAAAGAGCAAGAATGTGAAAAGATCACTGGTAAATTTGTCATAATCCTTTTGAAGACCTGTAATATAGGAGATTTTATAAATTAATTTGAAAAGTTATTCAACCACTTGATTTGTGCATTCAATTTTGTTCCACTGGCACAATGAAGACATGCCTTTCAATTCTGTGAGCACGAATTAACACCTTCTGGATGACAACATTATTACATGTTTCCATGTTTTTGGTAAAAGTCTGGATGTTGGTAGTGGTTCACTTGTGGCCATAATGCTGTTAAATGCAACGTAATTTAACGACTTCGTATTAGGCTGAAAATAAGAACATCCTGTACAGACTGTGAATAAAGTGTGCTCTGTAGGATGTGTGATGTGTTATATGAAAGGTTTGCTTGAATAAAGCTGAGGGTTTGATGCCTAAAATATTTACCAAAAAGTCAAAGCTTCCGTTGCATGATGCTGATGTGGTATAACAAATTCAGTAATGTCTTGACCTTAGGTGGTCCGCTTTATAAAGGATATACTTAAATCAATTGTACAAATTCATTGCAGAAACACAGGCAAGGTACTGTGTCTTTAAGCATTTGTTGTTATATAACAATTTGAAGATGGGCACACTGGAGGGTGGGCTAAAGATTACTAGTAATATTGAAATAACTAGCATATATTTTTTTCTTCTCCTTGATCTGAAAAAAACTGTTGCAATTGGCTACAGTTTTCTTTCTTTTTAATTTTTTTAAAGTGTTTCTTAAAGCCAGATGGATGGACTGCTAAATTAAAATAATTTTGTGCCATGTCTGTGTTTAGTTTTTTTTTCTGCGCAATTATACAATCGAATGACCATTTTCCAAGAGTGGTGATTCCATACTTTTCACCAGGGGTTGCAGTAGAGGTACGCTTACAAAATGTATGTCCGGACGCATTGATCTAGGGTGCAGTACACTCTACATACGTGTCTACCTGTGTATGTGATGTTATGACAGTTTAATACCAGTCATACAGTTCTTTTGTGAATTTCCATGAATTTGCATTTCTGCGCAATAATGATATTGCTCTATGTGTGCTATTGTTGTACCTTACTTGTTGAGACCAATTTCTGTAATGAAACCTGTTATATTACACACTCTTTATGGTGGCAGCTTCTATATGCTCAGTGAGTTTATGTTTATGGTACACATGAATATATCCATTTTGATGCTGAACCTTATTTACACAATGTGCATATAGGACAAAGTACCATGTGCTCTTGAAATTGATCATTTATAATGTGTATAGCACTAACCATACACGTACAGTTTTATTAAATTATAAATTAAGTATTCATTTTCCAGAGTCTACATAATGTACTGCTGTCAAAAACTGATATTTTGTAGTCAGCTGCTTGTACTATGAACACAGGAAACTGTTTTAAAATGAGGGACCACCATTCAACAGTGTCGAGGAAATTCTGCTGTTTTTATTGAATACTAGTTTCTCTACATCCAGTCAGTGGCTTGGTGTACATTACATTACAGAGAATTCAACCATTCGGACACTCATTAACAAATTTTACAAACAGTAATCAAAGACATACGAGTGCAACTCAAACCCAGGCTCACAGGAGGTTAGGACACTTTTTTTTTTAATCAGTACAGCATTCTGATGAGAAGCTTGTTACATTAGCCAAGACACAATTTTCATATTCCTTTAAATTCCACACTCTGTTGATACATTTCATACATGGTTTTATTGAGTGGGAGAACAGCATTGCACAGGTACATTAGAGTGGCTTTCTATTTATTATTTTACACAAATGCTGAAATGCTTTAACTTGGAGGACTGAAGGGAACACTGAAGTCTCCTTTAACATGAGATGGTCCACGATGCACATGAACAGGCAGATTATACGTACCATAACTGAGCATGCTACAAAGGGAAAAAAAAGTGTGAAGGCATTTGTCTGGAAAAAAAGGCGTAGTCAGGTTTCCAGAAGTGCATTATTGTAGCTGGTGCTAGATCTAGATGGCGAACTGAAGCTGTGTTCATCTTGAACTCTTTCCTATACCAAAGTAATTCTGTACCCAATTACCTGACGTTCAAAAAGTATTAAAGTACATTAAAGGGTGTGTGATTAGGTAGGTAACACTAGAACCACAGTGATGATAACCTTGCTCCTAACTGTGGACATGTTACAGGCTTTGTAACTTTCAGTTCATTTCAGTGGCATAAAAGTCATAACTCATTAGGTACCCCATCCTGTCTGAAAAGTATGATTCATGTTTGGATGTCAAGTCGTTCACAGTGGAAATAAACAAAATCATCAAGTATGACCAAACATACACAGTATCACTAAAAGAAAGTAATTACACAAGTCTGTTAAAAATTAATGGTGTGCTCTGAAGGCACTTTAAAGGCACCCCTTAGAAACAAAATCTAAAAGGCAATAAATTAGCAAAATACTACAGTAACATTACATGTTAACACAGTATATTTGACATATGTTAATAATGCTTTGCTTAGAATTTCTTTGAAAGCTGTGCTTATTATTACACACATTATTTTTAAACAAGTTTGAGCATTAAAGATGGTGAATCATGGATAAGAAAATTAATTTCAGATCCTTATACTGCAGCTTGTAGAAAAAGTGCTTAATATATGCTGTGAGAAAAGTATAGAAAATTGTTGTGTCATGTGTATTATTGAAATGAAAATATAGCAAACCTGCTGTGGTTATGGAGTTACATAAAATAATACCATGAAATAAAATGCTCTGCTTTTCTCAGACTTATCTCATCGTGAGAAGAGCAAAGCTATAGTTGGCCACCAGAGGGCGGGCAATTGCATACCAAGTTTTTTTTTTTTTTTTTTTAATCGGCTGTCAGCTAGAGGTTTTTCTTAAACGGGGAATCAGTGTGCCAGATGATGCAACGGCAAGACTCGTACGCCATTTTTCCCACTAGCAAGCCAAACCAGAACCAGAGTAGCTTTTTCTTAAAAAAGTGTTGCTTCTGGTGTGTTTCAACATCACCACGTTTGCTAAGCCAAAACTGACTGGCATTTGCAATCCTTTTCAATACCAGGAAGTGTGTCTGCAAAGAGATTAACTTTAGCAAGCCAGCTATTGACATCATACTCCAAAATTACTTAAACAGTATTGTCATGCAGCAATACAAGAATATTTCCATTTTCTTCCATCTCAAGTATGGTTAAAATAACACGCCATGTTTCTTAAAACTTCTTTAAAACTACTCTTCTCGGGTGATTTCCTCCACTGCCTTTACTTAATACTCAGATAGCCTACTGTGAAAGTACATGGTTTGTGTCTCTCACCAGGTTAAGCAACATACAAACAGTCCAAAAGTGTCCAAATTACCCTTTGCAAGTTAGAACAGATTTTACTGCTATCAAAATTAACCATACTTTTCCCAGCGTGTAAACGAACTGGTCTCATTTTGCCTCAGCTTTCTGAAGTGGAAGATGAGGCTTGTCCAGTGTCTACAAAACCCTTGTTCTGCCATATTCTGGTTCAGCCTGCAGGTTGGAAATGCAGCTCCAGTGTCTTCCCTGAGAAACCCCTTCAAAGATAATGGCAAGCAAGACCGGAGGCTGAAGTCCTCCATAAGGATCAGAGAACTATACGTCATTATGTAATGCTTATATGCACTATATTGGAACAGTATCAGGATCACAACAATTAGTTCCTGAGGTTCTTGATGGAATATACATTTGTTTTAAATGTATACGTCGCTTATATCCTCCTCCCCTAGGTTGGCCCTAAGTTACACATACAATGTTCACACTAGGTCTCTATGGACAGCTTTTTAAAGCTACCCTTGACACACCAACCAGGAGCCAAGGCAGTACATTGTGCGTGTTAACAAAGAAGGCACCGCAGTCTCTGCCAAAGCATCACATTAAGAGGGCACTGAAGAAACTCGCGCATCAAGCACTCGTGTCTGTTTTGCGCACATCACCGCATGTGATCACACTGCTGCGCTAATGCGTGACAGGGCAGCCAAGCCTCAACTTGCCGCACTTACAGGATCTTACGGCAACACTGCATGCTGCAGCACCATCATGCTCCATCCAGCCACAGCAGTACAGAGGGAGGATTTGAAGCTTACCAGACACTTTCACTTACACACGCACAAGCACACACACACTGAGGCTTGTTTAGGGACTGACAGGGGTGGGGTGACGGGCTTATCCACGATCCCGAACGGAAGGAACCTGACTACATATGAGAATTTAAAAGCACGTTACTGACAGCGAGGCACAAGGCAGGTGGATCTCTGCTCTGCGCTTTTTTTAATACACCGAGACATTTAACTATCAAGAAGAATAAAACACAGAATGACATCAAGAATCTGTCTGATTTGGGAAATCATCACATTTTAAATAATAATAATAATAATAATTAAAAAAACGTTTTAACAGTACTTTCCAGCAACATTTGCAGCAATGCAAGCAATTTATAGATCAGACTGGAACAGGCAAGAGGCTGTAGACAGATGGCAGGGTGTACTGGTAAATCCTACCAAAGTAAACTGTGATGTCAACATATCTAGTGTTTCTGTACCCACCAGTGAATCAACATTTGGCTAAAACACAGGTGTGACATGCTTGTTAGTTTAGGACAGTCCTGCAGACAGGTAAAGAATGAAAAGGTGGTCAAAGCTCAACAGTTTACGCAGTTTTAAAATTTCACCTAAAGCTTTATATATGTGTAATAAATTCACATTTTCCCCCACTTACTGTGGTTGTCATCTGCAACTAAAATTCACTATATATTTTTATCATATTTCCATCTCTGTCATCTTGTGTTTGAGTTCCTGGCCTGTGGACCAGTTAGTATTTAGTAGATTCAAAACATTCCTAGTGAAAACTTTACCAACATATACATCTTCTCCAGGTCACATAGAAAAATGTTTTCGTTAGAAACTGGCTGGGCTGTGATTTTCAATGTAAAAATTACAGCATTAACTGTGCAACACATACTGACAAACACAAGAAGAAAATTGCAAGTGGTACTGGTAGTGGCATGAGAAAATACTAAAAGTCTGCAGAATATATTAAAAATCACTTTCCATGGGCTCATGGACTATCAGTGCAAATGGGAATAGTTATATTACTGTATTTCAAATACTTTTCATCCAAAAGGGAAGGTTCTTTGTCCATGTAATGTGATGTGTTTTGGATACATATGAAATGTGTTCTGGGGCTAAAACAAATTTGAAATTTTGTTTTTTGATGGTATTACCCTTCAAGGAAGCTTAGCCCCTAAATGATGCTGATGTTCTTAAATAAGTAGATGGGACATGAAGACAGATTTTTAACACATTACAAAGGCAGGATGAACTTTGGCTTTTACATTTGTCCAGGGTATACAGATTTGAAAGAGACTACAACATGCTTGAAAATGTTTTTGGCAAACCAGTCAAGTGGGTAAAATATTAAATCTGTCAGAATCATTCATAAGATTAGACTAATCAGGTTGCTCAGATCAACTGTAGTACATTAAAGTAAGGCATGTGTAAAAATGAACCTTTGCAAATTCCTGTAAATCTGAAACGCTCTTTATGACAGGCTTTTTTACACTTTATGATTTATCATTGTAATATGATACTGACAAAAATAGAATGTTAAGTATAAAGATGAATGGATCTCACCTGACATAAACTGCTGGTAATTCATTTTACATGTTTATTGCAGTATTTATGTAAACTGTAATTATTTTATAGTTATAAAACAACATTATGAATGATGAACCACATTATGAGGACCCTGTTGGTACAGCCCGCGGAGAGCTGAAAAAAATGCTGAGTTCTATTGTTACAACTAATATCACCATTCTGACAAAAGGGGGGGGGGGGGGGTGTGTCCCTCATCCCTCACTGCACACGGATTGTTGCTTGTTTGCCGAAAGCGGCCTCGTCATCCTATGAGACTCCTACATCTTGCTGATGGCTAGGCAGCGAGAGCTGCTTCACTCCTTGTCCTGCACAGCAGCCGGTGCATCGCTACATGAAATACCAGCAGCGCGACCACAGAGGGGAACGTGCTCAGTTACATCGGGAGAGGTTTGGGAAGTCATCACACCTAGACAAAACTAGGAAAGACCTGAAAGTGTATAGGTAGTTACACTATTAGTTTAGCTGGTTTGTAGAAGTTACTGCTGCAGTGCCCCCTAGTGGTCTGTGAGCCAAATGCAGCTGCTACATGTACCATCTAATTCCTTACCCAAATGCAATGTGTGTTCTAAATGGACAAAGCTGGATTACTGACACTTACCATGAGAGAAATGGAAATTTAGTTTATAAAGTAAATAAAAAATGCAATGTAAACTCTCTTGAAATGAATTATGGAATCACCTCAACTTCAAAAAATGTATAATGGCAGGACTGAGCATGAATGAGAGAATCGATATAGAAATGTGAAAACACCACTTGGTTTTTTTACACATTTCATGTTCTGTATGTGTGCTTTTGCTCTTATGAACAAATGCCATTCTTATCTTCTTGCCTGTTCCATCGAGGCCTGTACAAGTTCACACTTACAAAAATGCCTACTGTTAATATACAGGTTAAACTACATGTCTTACACAGTATTCTTACTATTAGGTAGAATATTGGTTTAAGGTTTCTGCATGTCACATACTTGTACAACTTTTCTGTGTTATTTTGATGAATAACCCTTGAACTACAAACAAAAGGAATACCACTTCAAGTAAGTATCTATATACAACCCACACGGTTCTGGCCAACCAGAGAAAAATACGACAAAATGTTCTGAACACTGAATGTTAGACCCATCTTATGAAACTGAAAAACTCAAAGCTGACAACTTGACCAGCTCCATGAAATAATTACTCCAGTCATCTGGATGACCAGTACGGGACAGAAATTAACACCAAACATTTTGCGACGCATTTATTAAAGTCTCTAATAAGAAATACTGAGAAGGGATGAAGAAACATTAAAGTTAATTTTAATGTTTTGTTGTTGTTGTTTTTTTTTTTTGTTTCTGATGTAAAACAAAAAACAAGATTCAAATGCATCTTTTGTGACTTCAGCACGCTCTTTACGCACTGCATTTCCAGTTAACTCACTGTGCGACGCGGGATGCGCACGCTGCTGCTTCCCTCGTTCTCCGGTGACGAGTTTTCTACTAGGCCCGTCGGCACAGCAACCACATTTGTTTAAGACCGTGTTGACTTTGACAAAGTAAAGGGTGAGACACAAAGCAGCAGTCTAAAAGAAAACGAAAGGGGCCCCCCTCATTTTTGCTTTTGGTCCAGACCTCCAGCTGGGGCTACATGGTGCCGGACTTGTCGGAGGATGAGGAGGTGTTGGGGAAGATCTTCTCTGTGGGCGTGACAGCCGGACTGCCCACACCGGAGGAGCTGGAGCTGCTGGAGCGGTGCTGGGGGGGTGTAGGGCGCACAGGCCGAGCGGGCGGGGGCCGCAGCTGGGCACCAGCCAGCCGGGCCGACATTGCCGGCTTGAACGTGCTCATCATCTCGGTGTTGGAGCTGCTGCTGCGGCGCATGGCGGCGTCCGGGTCGCGGATCATGATTGTGTGTAGGGGGCTGCCCGGCTCCGAGCTCGCCGGGTTCTTCATGGGCTCCAGCGTGTCCAGCACCACGTCCGGCGCCTGCTTGGCCGTGTTCTGGCGTTCCAGTTCACGAAGCTCGTGTAGGGCGGTGCTCATCGTCTTCTCGATGTCCTTTCACAAATCCGCACACACAGACACACACACACGCACGCACGCACACGCACACACACACGCACACACACACACGCACACACACAGACACAGGACAAAGATAAAGCTAATGGACCCATTACAGTAACAGTCTGAAGAAATTGTTTGTAAAATACCATGCTTATGCTTATCTTCTTTATGCAAATTATAGTCATTACTGAAGGTTATCTCTCGTACTAAATATGTGCAGCGAGCAATAATGCAGCATATCTGTATGCCTACAGTGCCCAGTTATCCATGGCTGTGATACGGTAAGCACATGTGTAAGGTAAACAGAAGGGTGAATCTCAAATAGCAGAAGCAAGATGAGTGGACAACAGCACACACTGCCACACAGAGGAAGTTCAAAGCTGGATAACGAGTGACATGGGTTCAGTCCGGGCTTTCAAGCATCCACTATCAACACTGAAACCTGACAGTGCTGGACATCTTGTACACGCTTATAGTCAAGTCCCGCTGTTCACGGAGCACACAGCTTAGGTGTCTGAAGCGCAAAAAGTGTGACACGCTCAGACAAGTCATTGTTCATTGACCCTTCAGAGGTTTTCTGGGCCATTTATCTATCTCTTAGGCAGTCGAGTAAAACCAAAACTATATGATATTATCTGAAGAAACCACACATATACCATGATGCAGAATCTATCCTGCATGGAGGAACATCTTTACGTATAATGAATAATCATGTACAGGGCATATTTTTTCAGTAGGTGTGAAAAGCACAAGGAAAATGTTAATTGCTCCTTGACTGCCAGACACTCCATCTCAAATTCTGCTGTAAGTCTGTTTGGACTGGTGCAAATGATCATGGTTTCCATTTGAAAAGGTATCATTCTTTTACTGGAAGAGTCCATGGTTACACAAAGGTGTTCTATACCTTTACTGTCTTAATGCCATTTTAATCTATGCCACTATTGCTATAGCTACAGGCTTATCACCAATGGCTGCAAACCACCTAATAACTGTACTATGGATGTACATGTTTAGAGGAGTTCTGTGATTATAACTCCATTATCTGAAACAGTGTGTCTAAGCACAATTAATTTGTTTTCCATCATTTGGGGGACAAGCACACCAGCCTGTGATTAATAAAATTTACATAGTCTTCTGCGACATCCACGTCATTACTAAAGCGTGAAACAGAGCTGATTAATCCAAGCTGAGTCCCTCTTTAGCATTTTAATATTAATTTAAGCATGTCTTAGTCCTTTGTTGACACTGCGTTTGAGTTCAGGAAAACCCTGCATCAGCACCAGTGCTGTGTGTTACTCAAGATGATATTATTAAAGTTAAAGTAATTAAAGGGGAATGATTTAAGTAGGCCACAGGACTGCAATTCTAAGGTGACATCTCGTCAGTTGATGTGCTGCGTTTGATTAAAATATTATGCAATTAGGATGAGTAGGATGTGTATATATGTGTATCTAAATGTTGCGGGTCAAAGGCCTAGATAACCCCTACTGTATAAGTAAAGCACTTATTGCAAATGACTGTAACAGGAAGAGAATCTCATATGCAAAGACACAGGTAAGTGTTGGGGTAATGGAATGATCTGAGACATCGTGTGGACTTGACTTCACTGCACAACCAGAAAACAATATTCCAGCATTAATGTGCAAAGTATAATCTGTGTACTGTGGAAAAGTGGCACGTGTATAAAACAGAAAAGGTACGCAAAGTTAACGAATGATTCGTTACCTCTGCAAGGGCCTCGGCCTCCAGGGACTTGTGGTCGCCCAGGCTGCTGTGACGGGTGGTGCCAGGCGTGGGCCTCAGCGGGTGGCCTTCGGGGTACCCTTTCCTGTCGGCGTAGTTGATGCTGCCCACGCTGCCAAACGTGCCCAGCCGCCGCTTCTCAGGACTCTCTATGCGCCCCCTGCTGACCGCCATCTTGTGGGGGCTGCTGGGACAGGCGGCGGCCCGTGGGGGGGTGTCCGCCACCCTGGGTGGGCTGTGCGTGTCGGCGCCACTCCGGCGACGGGGAATGGCGGCCCCGTCGGACCGTAACCTCACCCTGCACACAACACAGAGACGCCCCGCACTGTGCAGAACACAGACCACCTGCTGCAGGCACACGATGTTGAAGATCTACTTAAACTTGCCCTCAAATCTAATACATGTAAACATCAAGTCCTCTGTATACCTATTGTGCATGCGAGGTTTGACTTGTATCACGTAGGTTACTATTGCTTACTTCCGTCGTGTCCAACACTCAAAAGACATGACATACAACTGAATTAGTAACTCTAAACTGTCCTTTTAGTGCGACTGTGAGAGTCTGTGCACATGAGAGAGCATCTTGTACGAGGGCTGTTCTCTTGTTCAACATGTATTTTTCCTTGCTATTGATACCTGTCTGACAGGCTCTAATCCAACTGGACAAAAATCTCTGCGCAAACATGGGTTTTGTAGCACACAGCCTTCATGAACACAGCACTGCGCTAACACACACGAACATGCAGTAGAACAAAGCACTGCCCTAACACACATGAACATGCAGTAGAACACAGCACTGCCCTAACACACGAACATGCAGTAGAACACAGCACTGCCCTAACACACATGAACATGCAGTAGAACACAGCACTGCCCTAACACACACGAACATGCAGGCAAGCACAGCTCATGTTTGCATTGTGTCCACCTCGAGCACGCAGATAAAATGGAGACAGAGAACAGAGCTCTGCAATAAATGCAACAGGTCATGAATTAACGTTCCTTTGGTATTTTTACCAAAAAAAGTTTGTCTTGAGTGTTTCATTGCAGGCTGGAGGAGCCAGAATACACCCCTGGTGTTTCAGAGACACCCAAGGGGCTTAAACTTGTGTATAAAGACATTACCCTCAGCCATGCAGCATGACAGATAAAAACAGCCCACTTTGGCCTAAGAAAAAGCAGCATCCTGTTCACACGGTGCAGGTCCTTCATTAAGGAAAACGCCTTCTATTAACCCCTTGTTGATGAAAGCTTCGGATTTGTTGCCTGTTTATGTGAACTGTTTCAGATTTGGATCGCACAGGGTGCAGGTACCGACAGCAGCCTAGGTAGCTCTGCACTCACCTTCCCATTACCCCACCAAAGCTGTAGTCAGATGAGGGCTCACAGGGGGATGGGATGTCGTTCTTGGAGGAGGCCTTGTCGTCCAGGAGGGGGCCGCTGCTGGCCTCGCTGTCCGCCTTCTGGCTGAGGTTGTCTGAGAACGCGTCGTCCCTGAGAGCCAGAAAGACGGTGGGACAATGGTTCAGGGAAGGCGAAAAAAACACCGCAGCCTGCTTTTAAACACACTCACCCCGAACTCCGAACCCCGGGGACCCACTCCACATTTCAACAAGTTTACGGACACCACGGTTCAAGATGTACTTTCGCTTATTTTTTAAGTTTTGTTTTTTTTTCACAAGTGTTCTGAATAAACTGATTCTGCCTAGTTTTACAAACAATGATTTTGAAGACTAGAATAAAAAGGTACACACTGAGCAACAGACAAAAACGTCTGAGTGAGTAAAGCATATTGTGTTGTACTTGAAATGTAAAAAAAATCAAACACTATTCACACCAAGAAAATCCCTATTATATTTTTATTTTCATTCACATAACTAATCCATGCAATTGAAAATGCCAGAGCTGCTTATCAGTGTCATAATTTCTATTAGAAACAGACAAATTAATAAAACACTAATTCAGAGATGCATAATTTGAAAAATATGACAGACAACATGACTGGATTCCTTATGATCGATGGTGTAGTCATTCCAAACATTCATGATGTTCCGATATGAAGCACTAAATACGTTAACTTAACTTAATGTCCACTTGTGCTGTCAACCCACGTTTACCTTGTATACAATTTCACTTTATCTCGAAGATGTTTAAAATATCACTGAATGTACGTTCAGGAAAACCACAGACTAAGGAAAAGGTTCGCCCCCGTTTTTAACTACTTTAAATGGATTACAACAGAGGTTAGGTTAAAGATTTCTTTAGGAAAGAAGGGAGCAGGGTATTTCTAAAAAGTAACAGTGTAATGAAGTCAGTCTCATTAATCATAGTTATTTGGTGGTTTTTGTGCTTGTATTTGTAAAGAAATTTTCTGCAAACAATTTTTTTATGCTTTTGTTGATGATAAATGTAAACTATGATGACTGTTTTCCCGCAATTAAACTATTACAGTATAAAAGGCTGTATAGCTTTAATATTACAGCACCATTATTTGCCTTTCCAGAGGTTTGTCTGCACATCATACTTAGTGGATCAGATCTGATGGATCACTTTGTGGGCTGACCAAACCCCAGCCAGCACACAATGTAGGCAAAACGGGCCTGAAGGTGACAAAGATGAAGATGATGCCTCACATGTCTTGCACCACAATGTACTGGTGAGGAATGAGCCCGTCGACACCGTTATGCCGTCCTTCCCACCAGTCCTCAGAGGCACGGTGGTACAACAGCAGCGATGCGCCCTTCTTGAACGACAGCTCCCGGGGAGTGCGCCCTGTGTAGTCGAACTTGGCGATGGCCTCGATCTGCTCCACCTCTGCAGAGGCAGGGGGAAGACAAGTATGAGACCGAATGTGTGTCCTCTTACTGATGACGCTCTGGCCAGGCAAAACACTGCACAGTTTTATTACTGTAAAGGCACAAGGTGCACGCTGATAACCACAGACACTAATACACAGCTTCAATATGAATCTACAGCCGGAGATAGGCTGAGAAAGCAGAAAATCAGGAAGACGGAGAGATATGGAAGGGAAGAGAGAGAGAGAGAGAGAGAGAGAGAAAGAAGGGGAGAGAAAAGCCAGGGAGAGGTATGGAAATGGAAAGAGACAGAGGGAGAGAGAGAGAGAGAGAAAGAGAGAGAGAGAGATAAAAGAGGGGCCGACTTGGGGGCAAAGAGAGAAAAACAAAAGAAAGTCAGTAAATGTGTCAAACGTCCGTAGAACTTATGAAGTAACGGTGAGCTGCTGGCTGTAAAACTGCTTCCCTGTCTGCTACACCATGAGAGCATGCTCCTTTGTTACCCAGCCTACCTAACATACCTGATCCCCACGCCCACACGCCCAATGGCACCATCTGTCTACCACACACTCAGGAAGCAACATCTCCCTCTGCCCCCATGGAAGAGCAAAGAGCTTGTTTTAGCTACGTCTTGACACTTCCACTGGTGAGACCTATCATGCGTGACAGCGCATGGATTTTCCCTCACGACGGCAACATCAGAATTCAGCTATGTTCTAGGATCAGAGAGGGCTCTCAGATTCCACTGGTCCTTGGGGAGGGGGGGGCTATGAGCTGACGACAGAAGGAGGCAAGAAGAAGGACAGTAGGCGATCCGAGAAAGAACATGACGCGTGACCACACACAAACCTGGGGGCAAATTAAACGTTTTCTGGGAAGGAGAGGGTTGGCTATGGCGGAAATAAAGATGCGTTTTAACAGATAATGTGAGCACAGGTTAAAAACCAAGAAAGAAAATGTAAAAATTATATCGGAAACACTAAACTAATTATACATTTGTTATTCTCACTCCAGTCTTAGCCTGAGAACACTCTCTGTCAGAGGGCATCTAGTGAGTTGGACTGCCTGTGACACAACATGCCTCAATGTTTACAATTAATCAGATGCAAGGGTTGGGGGTTAAATAGATGTATAAAATAAATTGGCTATCAGCAGGAAATCACCAGACTGACGAAAAACCCTGGTGAGTTCTATTAAGGTCTCCAGCCAGGGGTGAAATTACCTACAAAGAGGCAAACTAAATGCAGCCTCTTAGTCTTTTCTGCCCTGCCGAAGAGGAGCCTACCACAATTTTTGTTGTCACTTCCGCTCGGATAAGCGACACGATGTGTCACATGCTGCTCTGTTGACAGGCTGGGGCAGTCGCAGTGTACTGCCGAGTCTCTGGGTGCGTCCAGCTTCTCATTCTCAGGCTATGCTGTGGTTCAGGCTTCATTTGAAATGCATTCTTGAAGCGCTCAAATTAAACGGAAATTTATGAAGGATTCCAAAAACACTGCTCAAATCCAGTGCCTTGGCATTCCTGTTCTAGGGCTTCTATGTATTATAATCTTGTCTGCTATTTGGAGGAAACAGAAATTATGACAGCATATACCTTCAGTAAGACTTTTTTTTTCCATAAAGGTGCAAAATCTCTGACATTTCTGTTTATTCTAGATTTAGCTGACAGCAAACTGATACTATTGCCTAGGCTGCTTGCGTTACGGGTTTTCCCAGTGCATTTACTCAAGTTAATCTGCCAAAGTGCCAAGCAGGAGCCGGAAAACACAGAACAAAGAAAAGGCCTTGTGGGATTTGTCTGCAAACCCTGAACAATATGAGGGAGGGGATACAGAAAGGAGCAGTGAGTCAAGGCAGGAGAAAGTGTGCCTGCACGTGTGTGTGAGTCATTTTGTTGTGTGTGTGTGTGTGTGTGTGTGTGTGTGTGTGTCTCTAAAGCAAGATCGAGAAATACGAAAGGAAATGTGAGCACTCTGAACGCCACCAGTCCCTGGTCGCAACCAGGATTTGCTTCTGCGTAGCCCAAAGCTGTCAAGAGATAAAAACGTCTATGATCTGTCTCTGTGCCCCTGAGGAAAGGCACGGTAAATAAAGCTGTTTGCAGCCCCCCGCCAATCCCTGGGGGGTGGGGGGGGGGGGGGGGGGGGGGGGGGGGGGGGGGGGG
>JABJVR010000103.1:4396060-4414504 GCA_025773905.1 Chitala chitala
CCCACACCCCTGGTGCTCTTCTTGTCACCCTTTTCCCCGTGCTTCATGTCACATTGTCACAGTCTTACATCATCAAACACACGGGGCATTGTTCAGTTGCTGTTCCTTATCTCAACCAGCCCGTCCTTGTCCCTTTGTTCACCACAGAAGAGAAGAGGGAGGCACAATTAGCACGCAGCCGTCTGTGGGACCTTCTCTCACTGACCCGTCCTGTCCGGGGGGTGGGGCCGAGTGCCTGGCTGAAGAGCTACCAGCAACGTCTGCAGGAGGCGGGCGTGGACGAGGAGACACAGAGGCGGGCTTTGCTGTTGCAGCTTTGGGCCACGCAGGTGGGCCATGCGCACATATCCATTTTCTCTGGAACAGTCAGCCTTTTGTTTTCAGTGCGTCACTAGATTATCTTCTATTGTGCTTTGCAATGTTGTCACTTAGCATTTTTGGGGCACGCCCTGCGATAAAAACTTTTGGCACCTGTCCATTTCCATTTCAAGTTTAATACTTTATCTCTTCTGATATCTTCAATAACTTTTAACATCAGCTAACATGTCGCACCACTATTTAGCTATAGGCCATGTGCTTTGTTAACAATACTGCAAATGTAATTGAACTATGCGGGTAACGTTGTACAAATCACATTTAATTGTAAAATGAAAATTTTCTATGGTTAGCTGGCCATTGCGACCTGAAATTTACATTTGTAACATTCCACAACAAGTTCTGTGAGTCCAGAAATGTAAATACACAGACTTTATACGTTGCACTCATGAGCAGGGTGATGAAGTTTTGATGTAGTGTAGAATGTCTAATTACAGTTTTAGTAGTAGTACATTTATGAGTATTAAATTTTAGTCTTAATTTTACTGAAATCAGTTTTAGAAGAAGGCTGACAAAAAAAATCTGCACTGAAATTTATTAAAACACTCTTAGTTATTTGCAGTCATTGTCATTTTTATTTGAGTTAACACGTGTTTTGTAATATGTGCATTTTGTTTTCATGATAGTTTTCCTGTGTGGTAGTAGCCCTGCTCATGAGCACCCTCTTCCACTGTCTAATGCTGTCATTTTCCCTGCCCCTATGTACAGTCCCCTCAGCTACTCGTTGGTAGACTAGTTGCTATATGGGGTCTAGTACCTCCTGCTTTATTAGCAGTGCCATTTCTCTGGTCTGCATGTAATTTCCCAGTCTGCCACTTGAGTACAATGTTGGCTTGGGATTTAACCTAACAGCTTATTTTTAACTTGGCCTTCAATGACACGTACCAAAAAGTGACCGTTTGGAAAGACGGGAAAGGGTGAGTAAAGTGTAAATGTGAAATGGGCTTTCTTCTGAAGTCTCCTTTCATCTGTGTTTCCCACTGATGAACCATCTCTCCCTGGACTGTAATGGCAGTCCACTCTGCCCCACTTGATCTCACAATGATGGATACCTGGCTAGTGTGGCACATTCCAAGATAGTCTATTTTTTATTTAATATGCTTACATAAAAATAAATCAATCATAGACAACCTTTTCTCTAGTCCAGCAGCAGCATATTCCTAACATATGGGTTTACAACCCACCTTTAAGCTACAAATAATATTTTAAATGACCCCCTCCTTACTCAGTTACTTGTGTTTGATTCTCTTTCTCACCAGGATTGGCATAATTTAAACAGTATTCTTCTTAAATTGAAAACAAACGTCCTGTTTCCAGAGAAAATTGTTTTTATTGGTATTTTGTCTTTTCAATGAAACTGGAGGCAGATAAATGGAGCAATACACTGTAAGATGTGCTCTGTCACTGCCTCAGTGGACAGCATGCTGATATGAGTTTGTGTCCACTTCTGTTCCCAGGGAAATGCCGGGCCTGCTGCATTCTGGCTTCTCTCCTTCTTGATGGTCCATCCAGAGGCAATGGAGGCTGTGAAGAGGGAGTTCAGCATCATGATACCAGAAGGTGTACCTACAGGCCTCCTCTCAGAGAGGTTGCAGAAAACACCTGTGTTTGGTGAGGTTCACCATTGTGTCATCATGGCTGTGTTGGGGTGAACCTCCAGTCCACTATTCCAGAAACTTTTTACTGTTGTTAACATTGCAGCTTCAGTGAGCAATGGCACTGTGAGGTCAAAGGGCATACTTGAGTATTGGATATAGTCGTGTTTTTGCACTCATATATGGAGTGGGTTACTTTTTTTTTTTTAAAAACTGCAGACTCTTTGCAGATTTGTGTCTCTAGCTCTCTAAGGTGACGGATTGCCATAGCCTGAAGTGCATTGCTGTTTCCTTCTGCTTTCAGATAGCGCGTTAAGCGAGACACTGAGGCTCACTGCTGCACCTTTTATTACCCGGGAGGTCCTGGAGAACACCACGCTGCACCTGGCCAATGGCCAGGAGTACGACCTCAGGCAAGGGGACAGACTCTGCCTGTTCCCCTTCCTCAGTCCACAGATGGATCCCGAAATCCACCATGAACCACAAGTAAAGCCTGCCCCTCTACTTAAACCTGTTAAGCCTGTCCTACCCAACCTGACACTAAGTGTTATTTCAGTATGTTGCTTTGCACAACCAAAGCACCTCAAGAAATCTGTTGAAGAAGATTTTGCGTTTGCATAAGAAACTAGTGCTGTTTTATATGCGATGGCTCAAACGTGAGAAGGGCCCATCACAGTAAAGTATTATTGAACAGAGTAACAGAAAGAAAAGCAGCAAGAATATAAATATGTTAAAGGCACATTCTCCATCATCTTTCCACCATTTACACAGTAGTGGAAACTGGAAAAACTAACTGCTATTCACATTTACCGATGACATAATAGTACTTTCATTTTAAACAGCATAACTGTTTCTACTGAGTGAGAACATGGGCCTGTAAAATAAAGTGAGAGTCATCATTCATCATTTGTCACCACCATAATTTTGACCAACAGGGCTGGCTTTAGGCATAAGCAAAATAAGCGGCTGCTTAGGGCCCCCAACCAGCAGGGGGCCCCACCACAACCATACTGAAAAGTTTGCAAAAATGAAGATTATGTAGTTGAGACCTGCTGATCAGTGTAACTGCACACTTTGGATTAACTAAAGTAAACTTTTTAACACAACTGAAAGCATATCCTTGACTTGAGCTACTATACATGAGCTACTATTATGTATTTGTCTTTAAAAAACACATCATGATGCACAAAAAACTAACACAAAGTCAAACCTTCAATTCTGAAAATGTGTTAAACAACATAACTATTTACAACAGTATGCTAGAGTACATTATAAAAACATACAAATGGTGCATTCTGGGTCAATGAGGAAGAACATATTGGTGAACTGAATTGAGGGGAGAGCCCCCCCAGTCAGATTCTGCTTAGAGCCCCCAGCATGCTATTGCTGGGCCTGATTACAAATGATGTGGCCATTAAAAAAGTCTGTCTTCACTTTCATGTTCCTTGGGATAGGACTTCAAATATGACAGGTTTCTGAATGCAGACGGCACGGAGAAGACTGACTTTTTCAAAGATGGGCAAAGGCTAAAGTACTACACCATGCCGTGGGGAGCAGGAAAGAATGCCTGTGTGGGCCGACTGTTTGCGATCACCAGCATTAAGCAGTAAGTCTCTCTGTGCAGCTCACGAAACTTGGGTCACTCAGTTGGCCTGCAGTAACTGATTAGTCAGCTAAAGGGAAATCCTTTTGGTGCAACAGCAAACTCCATGTAAAGTGAACCAGGAGGCCTGGGCTGCTCCCTCACATGGATATATTATTAGAGGATGAAGGCAGCCCTGAGCTGGACAAGGGTCATGCAACATTCCACAAATTTCAGTTTTTAATTATGTGTGTGTATGTGTGTGTGTTCAGGGGGGTGGGCAGAGATAAGAGTTTGGTATGATTTTGTTGCTGGGGCCCAGGATTTCTAGCTGCATGCCTTTCCTGCATGCTGTATGTGTCACAACTGGGCTGGCAGGTCCTGGATTGTGAATTTCACTTTTATATTGGTAGGTATTACTGAAACCAGCTGGTTTGGGAAAGGGTGCACATTTACATTTTAAATTAGTGTTTTGATATTCCTTGTAGGGAAGAAATCATCTCAGCTACAACTAAACTATGACAATCAGCTAGGTGAAGAACTTGAAATTAGCCATTTCAAGTTGGACCATTCACCAGCCTGAACTTTTTTACTGGTTTTTGAGATAAAGGTTATTGATTGTAAGATCCGGTCAGTGTTTTTGATACGGCATCTTACTGTGAATTTGGTGAAGAGGGCAGGACAAATTAACCACATAACAGCATACGCTAACGTTCCGCCTTTCTGCTATCTGATGTTCAGGTTCCTGTTCATTGTACTGTCCCACTTGGATTTGGAACTGTCTGAACCACACTCAGCAGTGCCAGCAGTGGATGCCAGTCGTTATGGATTTGGGATGCTGCAGCCTCAAGAAGACTTGCCTATTCGTTACAAACTGAAGAGACCATTGGAAGCATAGACCCTAAATAAAGACCATTTCACTGTGGTCAAGCACATATCTGTTTTACAGTATTACATTTTAAAATAATTTCAGTAGCTTTTTCTTGGAAGTTGAGAGTGATCTATTTTGGGTACAAGTTCTATGTTTTTGTTGTATGTTTTAAATTTGTATTGTATTCATGTTGTTCTGCATTTGAAACATTTGAATTTGGAAGTGTACATACTAACTGCACTTTATATGCCATATTATAATGTTAATATATTTGAAATACATGAGCAGTTGCCTATTGTTTTGGTTGAGTACATTTCATTAGAGAAAAGTAAAAATGTTCTGCTATACAAATTGGTCCACCGTCAATGTGCATACTGATACTTTCCTAAACTACATCACTGGCAGGACCGTTTTATTTATTTTATTTTATTTTATTATTATTATTATTATTATTATTATTTTGTACAGGATTAGCATTAATTAAGTACTTTACGCGTATGCTTTCTTCAACGTCCATGCTAAGTGACTGTTTTGTATTTGTGTTTGAAGTAGACTATTTTAAATAATGATGTGACCGCCAATAGTTTAAACATTTTGTGACTGCTCATTAATTATGCTGACCCAGTGTTTTGGGCGACTGTTAAACAATCTAGCGCTCGGCTCAGCTCTACAGAGCCTGACTGGAAAGTTAAGATTGATGTCCCGTTTGCGAATACGTACGGTAGTAAGAACGCCATTGTTATCCGTTATTTATGTTTAAGATGTATTAAAAAAAAAAAAAAAAGAACAGTCCATGGAAAACCTTAGTTTGCTTGTTCGGTATAATGTCACAAAACAGCAATGCCTTTACTTTGGATGAAACAGACAAGACACGGGTCGTGGTCGTATTTGCGGTAAGCAGGATTTCAGTGTACCTTTGTCAGAATACTGTATCGAATGTTTGTGACATTTCAGTTTCAGTACTGATAACGTTTCAAATGTAAATGCTGTCGGTTTTCTCGCATTTCTTTTTGTGTATCTAGAAAACGTTATTTCCAAACAAATACATATGTTAAAATCTTTTGCCATTAGTTATTGCAACAAACGCGAATACTCGTGCTGTCGAACTTGTATAAAAAATTCGGCACTCGCAAAACTCAGCCGACGAGATTTTATCATGCCTGTCACGTGCTCTGATCTATGACAGTTCCTTTGTACAATAATCGCTAACTGATAACTCGGTGCTTTGTGAGATGGTTACAGTGACTTCAAATTCTTGCAAAGGCGCAGACAAGACTAACTAACACAGTTGTCAGCGGCTGCGCTTGTTAAACGTAAACATTAAACAATGAGCTGATTATTGAGTTGACACTATTTAGACATATTTGTAGCATTTCTCATCTGTTTTCCTCTCTGTGCACCTGATTTCTGTTCATATTAACAAACCACTATCTAAATTACTACTTAAACCACTCTTTGTAGCCAAAGCAAATAGAGCACGCTGGATGTGATCCCAGCCTCCAAAGTGCAATGCTCCGGACAAACATCATATTAGATATATTAATCTTGAGAGCATAACATTACATTCTAGTTGTACGATGAATGCCCTAAAATGTGAAACACTCCAGTCGATTGCGTTATACAACCATAACACACGGAATCCATTTGACAATACCTCTTGTGGCGTTTCTGGGGTCTGTTAACTGTAGGACGTGTTCAGGTAATAATGGACAACATGTGCAATGTATTAATGGCGTTTAATAACATAGTGGGTTGTATGTCCATCCATCCATTATCTTAACTGCTTAGTCCTGGTGAGGGTCGCGTGGAAGCCTGGAGCCCATTCCAGAGCACATAGGGCGCAGGGCAGGGGACACCCAAGACAGGGCACACACACACCAATCAACCTAACCTGCATGTCTTTGGACCGTGGGAGGAAAACGGAGCACCCGGAGAAAACCCACCAAGCACAGGGAGAACATGCAAACTCCACGCACAGTGCTAACCACCACGCCACCGTCCCGTATGTCCTGTCCGCACCTTCTCGATTTATATTTTGAAGGAGCATAAATCATGGTCCGATTGAATAGCGTTGCTCTTAATTTCGGATTCTGGTGGAATCTTTTATTAAACTCAATTGTGCAATAAAAACTACAACGTTTTCATAATGTATGTTTCTAGGTATCTATGATTTTTTTAAATTAATTTTTCTGTCAAAAAATGTGTAGCTTGTCAATATTTTTGAGTTTTATTTCAGATGTTTTTATGAATATAAGTAACCTTTTTAATGACAACGCATTGGTTAAGTCACGTGTTTTTGAGGCGTTCCCTCCGGCCTAGCCGAAGTTGATTCAGATAGTAGCGTTGTTGAGGTCCTCAACTTCATGGATCTGCGCTGCAAGAGTTAATAACGCTGGCAGTGGTACTGAAGCCGGTTGGTGGAGTCACCACGAGTCTCTCCACCCCTCCCTACCTCTCATTCGCGATTCATCGGCTTTCCTCTCAGCAGAACCCCTTAGGTCTGTCACCCTCCATGCATCGAGTCCAAAATGGTACAGAAAATCAAACGGAATTTTGCCAGACTTGTTGAACATTTTCGATATACAAATTCGAATGGTAAACCTACGAGGGGCAGATTGTGAATGCCAACATGTCCGAGGTAGCAGGGGGATAAGTGGTAAAGAACTGACGATTTTCCACATTTATCTCTGTTGTCTGGTGAAATGCTTTCCTCCAGATTGAACCTGGTCGGACCACAGGTACGTCATTATACTTCTGCAAGAAGCATGAAAACATTTCTTCTGCAGATTGCTCGTACCAAGCGAGATAATTATACCACTTTTAGCTGATATAATGTGTTGCACATTCTGTAAAATCTGTTGGTGTTTGTAGACTTGTTTCTCATTAACACTGTCTCGGAGAAAAGCAATATTTTGCTTTTGCGAATATTTCGTCTTCATTGCTCTGTAATTAAATAAATATAAAAGTTAAACATACCGTTTTTAACGATAATTGAGGGAGGGTGGTGGATGGGTGATTGGGCTTTAATTGAAAACACTTTGTGCACTTACCACTTGCTTTCTTGCGTTTGAATTGTTATACATAGCGAGGAAGTATTTTAACAGAGAAACTTCGAAAATCCTCTACAGTCTTAATGGTAGGAAACTAGATGGATTATATTTCACTTATTTCAATTCAATTTTGAGTTTCACTGTAACTGTTCGAGGTGCTATTTCATAAATTAAGTAAATTTAGTTTTTAGCAGTTGCTGATGTTGTAGTTATTTCTTTAGCAGAAACCAGTCCAAGAGCACAGTTAATCGACTGCAATGTTTCAAACCGAGCGACTTATGTTTAAGTAACGGAAAATTCAATTATTTCAGCACGGAGGGCTTAGGGTGCTATAGAAAATTTATCGTGTTCAAGACTGACAGAGCGGCGATTTCAGCACTCTCTCTCTGGACAGCGCTCCAAACTGGAGTCGAGTTCTTGGAATCGCTCTTCTTCCACACTCTGGCTGCCAGTTAAGATTTTGCGCTTCTAAAACCAGATTACCGTAAATTATCTTCTAAGTCTCTGACTGGTGGATAACACACCTGACACTGAAAAAAGAAATGTTCATGCCAAGTCATGTAGGACATTAAGGTTTGCTCAGCGTTGTAAAATTTGTCTCAATTTCTTATCTTGTCTACCCTCTCAGTCACAGCAATGGAGGAAAACACAAGTAAACGCAATTACCAGGAATGTGTCTTCTTGACTGACTAGGGTCAGAGCTTTCCAGTTTTATTTATTCACATGGAAAATAATATTCAGCAAGAATGAATACATCGGGGTCAAAATCAACTGCCTCACTGCCACCTGAACCAGCAGAAATAATTCGAAGCAAGGCAGGTTCCCGAAGAGTACGTCTTAATGTTGGAGGACTTCTACATGAAGTTCTGTGGAGAACGCTTGACAGATTACCCCGTACCAGGCTAGGGAAACTACGAGAGTGCAATACCCACGATTTGTTAATGGAAATATGTGATGACTATTGTTTGGAGGATAATGAATACTTTTTTGACAGACATCCTGGTGCATTCACTTCTATTCTGAATTTTTACCGCACGGGAAAGTTGCACATGATGGAAGAGATGTGTGCTCTATCCTTCAGTCAAGAACTGGACTACTGGGGAATTGATGAGATATACTTGGAGTCCTGCTGTCAGGCTCGGTATCATCAAAAAAAGGAGCAAATGAATGAGGAGCTAAAACGTGAGGCGGAAACACTGAGGGAGCGAGAGGGCGAAGAATTTGACAATACATGCTGTGCAGATAAACGAAAGAAACTATGGGATCTTCTGGAAAAGCCAAGTTCGTCACTTGCAGCAAAGGTAAGCAAGTGTACTCTGGGAAAGTGCCAATCAATAGTTCACACATACACACTGATGTATTTGTTATCCTCAAGAATGTAACCGAGGAAAATGCATTCAAGTAACTTGAGGTGCAGTTTGCAGATGAAGTACATGCAATATGCTAAGACGTCTGGCTGTTATCCAGTAATATCTAAATGTTTATGTGTCTGATTTACAAAAAAGCAAAGCAGTAAAACCGAACACTGTCATGAAATTTGGACTGTTATTGTTCTTGCAGCTGCTATTACTACTGCTACTACTACTACAACTATATTAATGGCTGTCATTCTTGCTTCATCAGTTTCTCTCTCTTTGAAACGGACATAGACAAAGTGAACTGTACTGCATAATAACTGAAGTTTTATGTACATGGTCAGGAATGAAATGTATCCATAGGCAATTGTTGTTCCCCACTGAATTTTTACCCATGTTTAAAAAATGCTACCAAAGGTACATATAATATATGATTCTGTGAGTCTTACATCTTATGACCATCAGTAAATTAAATAACTAAAGTGAGCATTCAAGCATAATGAAAAACCACAATCACAAACGTCAGGTTAAACCTTCAGAATGTCCACTAAGGAACAGATATTTTGTGTTGCGATGCTCAGTCCATCTGTGGGACCAACACAGCAGTGTTTTCTAAAAATGAGCTTCGTATATGTAGTGTAAACCATGAAGGCACATTTTAGAGAGCTTTTAAATTGCCATTTGTTTATCCATTTGACAGACCCTTCTACAAGAAGAAATGTGCAAGTCCACTGTAGTGTGACACATTAAGTGTATTTCTCAGGCCACTTTAAACAAAGGCCTAAATGGAAAAGATCCTGTAAGCCTGACTGGGAACCTAGAAAAAGAAGACAGCTCTGTATGGTTCAGCCAATGAAGTATTAACAACAACAGGCAGAAAATGATTAATATTGTTATTTAACACATTAGTATTACCTTCTTAAAATTATTAAAAAGAAACACAAAAAATAGATCAAATGGACCATACCATGTGGACAGATACATACCAAAGTTACAATTCTCAGACATATGACTACTGAATTATAAAAATCAATGATGGTATCAATACATACATAACTTTAGGCAGAAAAAGATCGTATAGTTATTGTAATATGTTGCCTATGGTCATAAAAGTGTAAAATTTTTGTATCGAGATGGTACTTCCACATGATTCTGGAAATATTGTTTTTGGGAAACAGTTTCTTTCAAACTATAGTATATTTCCTGATTGGAAAGTTATGATGTATGCACTGGAGCAGACAGACTTTTCAACAGGTAATTTAATTCGACATGAAAAATGTCAAGATGTGATTATTCATAACTCTCTAATCTAATACAATCTAATCACTCTACTGTTCTCTGTTGTAGTGTTTGATTTTGTATCATTTTTCTTTTAGGCTATTTGGCTTTACCTTTCTTTGTGCTGGAAAGTTAGCAAAGAATGCTTATCTAGCCTGCACTGAGAACTAAGAATATTGGCAATTAAATCAGGAGGAAAGCTAAGTGATGTTCCATGAAGGCATGGGAACAACATCTGTGGTACAGATTCGCTGTGCATAAATTATGGCTGATCCCAGTGTGCAATGTGCAGTATTTCTTTGTATGAAAGCTGTACAAGATCACTGAATGGTAGCTTATAATGGAAGTCTTAAATCTACATGGGAAAACACAACCCACAAGTAAAACACACTGTAGGTGTCACAAATAGTTCTGTCCACAAAATTATGTTCTGGACATCTAGCTCTACAACTTGAAAAATTGAATTGTTTCTAGTATTTTCTTAAGTATACTTATTATTACTTAAGTATTCTTAAATATAAGTAAAATAACACCGATCAGCCATAACTTTATGACCACTTGCCTAATATTCAGTAAGTTCCCCTTTTGCTGCCAAAACAACCCTGGCCTGTCGAGGCATAGGCTCCACTAGACCTCTGAAGGTATGCTGTGGTATCTGGTACCAAGCTGTCAGTGGCAGATCCTTTAAGGCCTGTAAGTTAAGAGGTGGGGACTCCATGGATCTGAATTTTTTTTCCAGCACATCCTACAAATGCTTGATTGGATTAAGATCTGGAGAATTTGGAAGCCAGGTCAACACTTCAAACTCAAAGCATTCTTGAACCATTTTGTCAGTGTGGCAGGACACATTATCCTGCTGAAAAAGGACACTGCCATCAGGGAATACCATTTCCATGAAGGGGTGTACTTGGTCAGCAACAATGTTTAGGTAGGTGGTACATATCAGAGTAACATCAACATGAATGGCAGGACCCAAGGCTTCTTAGAAGAATATTGCTTTCTTTCCATATTGTATCCTGGTGCCATTTCTTCCCCAGGTAAACGGCACACACACACCCAGCCATCCACATGATGTCAAAGAAAATGATTCATTAGATGAGGCCACCTTGTTTCATTGCTCTGTAGAAGATTTGATGCTTCTGTGCCCATTGCAGGTGCTTTGGCAGTGGAAACATGTCAGCAGGGGTACCCTGATTGGTCCGTGGCTACACAGCCCAATATGCAACAAATTGCAATGTACTGTGTGTTCTGACATATTTCTATTGGAACCAGCATGAACTTTTTCAGCAATCTGAGCTGCGGTAATTCTTCTGTTGGTCCTGACTACACGGGCCAGCCTTCGCTCCCCATGTGCATCAATGAGCCTTGGCCGCCTATGACCCTGTCCTCTTTTTTGAACCACTTTTGGTTGGTCCTGACCGCTGCAGACTGCAAACATCCCACAAAAGCTGCAGTTTTGGAATTGCTCTAATGCAGTCATCTAACAATCACATTTTGGCCCTTGTCAAGATCAATCAGATCCTTAAGTTTACCCATTTTGACTGCTTCCAACATAGCTTTAGGGACAAAATGTTCACTTGCTGCCTAATATATCCCACCCACTTCTAGATGCCATTGTAATGAGATAACAATGTTATTCACCTCAACTGTCAGTGGTCATAATGTTATGGCTGATCAGTGTGTAGCCAAAGTTTAACAGACACACGCAAAAACTAGATCAGATACTAGGTAATTGTAGTTAATCATGGTGGTAGGTTATGAACTGCAAAGAAAATGTGACTTGAGTTTTATCTCTGTTAAGCAATGGATTAAAATTATAGTAAATTTTATGGATTTGGGCAAGTAATCTTGATTTCCAAAGGCATGGGGTTGGGGTGAACCATTTTTTTCAAACTAAATGGAGCGAATTTTTGTTTGCAGATGAACAGCTACACATAAAAGACATGCAGTGCAGATGAAGTGAGGAGGAGTCCAGACATTTTTACTGAGGCTCAGATCATGGGATTGTGGGGTTGAAAGCCAGGTGCACATCACCTCTCATGACTCTCTATCACTTCAGACTAATTAAAAGGCCAGCAGCACACATGTGTGATTTCACTTTTCAATAATACACTAAATGCCTGTGTTTTCACAAAATGAAATATTTCCTATGGAACTTACAATCAGACATTAGGGTGAAACATTCAGCCTGTTAATGGACTTCTTTAGTGTTGTTTAGATAATATCCACAAACTGTGGACCTCAAGCATCAAGGTAAATTGGGGAACACTAAAAGAGGCAATATTGCCTCACTGATTTCCCAGGACTCAGTAATAAAGTTACGTGAATTAAAATCAGACATGGTCATTGTTACATTGAACATTTGTTCATACACAACCTATTGAGCAATATGACACCTGAGCATGTCAGGTGCAGCTTTTTCTAAAACTTGTATTCCTTAAAGAGCTGATCCCTATTCCATTAGTGTGCTGTAGCTCACATCATGTCCGAGAGAGAGAGTTCAAGCTAGTTTTATGCAGTCTGTGCCATTGGAGCACAGCAGGGCTCAAACACCAACTGTGAAACGTGCTCACTCTGATTTGTGTGGCATCAGGGGGGCAGATCACTGCACTGCCAGGCTAACATGCCAAATGGTTAGACTGGTCATTTTCATAGATGATGGTTACTCAGCCCATTGGAATCAATAGGAAACTGCACTCCTGCTGATGTGAATTAAAACATATTTTATGTCAGTTTCTCAACAGCAGCACTTAGGAAGGGTACATAAAATATATATATAAATTTTTTTTTTTAGATCAATACCTGTTTTTTATTTAGCCAAAGCTTTATCCTTGAGTCCTTAATAGGTGGTTGTCAAAGTGTTCTGGAAGGGAATTTTTGTTTAACTTAGTGTTTTTACAGCTCACAAATTTTTGGTTTTTTGCCATTTTGTGTCCAATTCCAATTTAGCTCATGTGGAAAAAATATAATTTAAATTAGAAAAATGTAATGTCATGTTTTTCTCTCCAATTTTGCAGGAGAGATGTAATATTACAGATGTAATCCTACCATTCCAAGATGTTTTTTTCTCCAAGGATGTTTACATAACCTTTAATTCAATGGTTTTGTGGTATAACGGTATAACACTAATTTTTGTCAGAAGTGTCATTGTATGTGTTTATTCTACAGTTTTGACTCATAACGTCTTCATCTCCATTAAGAAGATGCCTATAACTGGTGACCTTTTTGATACAACAGTGTTTAATTACCACAAAAGGAATCATAAAATCAGCGTTACAGAAGAAAAGACACATTTTAATGCTATTGTTAATTGATGGTGAACACCCCAAATAAATACATACTTATATGACAGCAATAGATTCTCATATTGGAAAAGAGAACAGGGTGGTGAATGATATTTGATTGTGAATGTTTAATTAATGAGCCTTTTTTTAATTAATCAACCACCCACAGGAAGTAGCACCACACAATGAGATAGAATGGGGTAAAACATGTGTCATTTCCATGAGAACGAGGCCTGCTTTGTTTGTGGAAATAAGGGCACAGAAGGGAGGTCAAAAGGGCACAGAAGGGAGGCTATAAGGGCACAGAAGGGAGGCCATAAGGGCACAGAAGGGAGGCTATAAGGGCACAGAAGGGAGGCCTGGTACTACGGTGGAGATGAGAGTGCAAGAGGCGGTTACTTGGCAACGTCAATATGTATCTAACAAAAAAAAGTGCAATGGCAAGATGTGACTGAATACAAACAAAATGGCCATTAAGTGCTCTGTATGAGAACAGGCTCAGTACACTGTAGTTGCAGGCAGACTTGCAGTCTGCCAAAAGCTTTTTATGTTCCAAGTACAGTAGTGGTTAGTAGTTGTGCAAAGCTGCCTCCTTTGGTGCCCCAGTCTCTGCCCGCACCTTTACTGGGATTTGTCTTAGACGTTCATACGTTCACAATGTGCCCAGTTGCCAACCCACCCTCAACTCCAAGGCTGAATCTCATACCTTTGGCTAAATGTCAGGAAAATGTCACAATCATTATTTGTCATGACCCTCATGGTGTCTATATTTTCTCCAAGTGTGTCTGTGTCTTGCGCTTCTGTACAATTAATGCTAACAATTGCGTAACTGCAAACCACTGCAATGCAATTTTAGAATGAGGTTTGCATTATTATAAAATAATTTATACCCCTGAATTAGTAACTTTTTATTTCTCCTAAAGCAGGAGCATGTTTTTCTTTACTAAACACTCAGCTCTAAATTTACATTTTTACACATTTACCTTTTTTCAAAAGAATTCATAAAAGCAAACACGTATTTTGTCATAAATAAGGTCTCATAAATGCTATAATGTGTAACACCAGCCAAACAGAACAAGACCAACAACCTCAGTTGCACAGCTACTATATTATTTACAAAAGTAGTTGTCCTAAAACAAGCAAGAAGTCGTAAATCTGTGAAAAGCCAAAAGAGACAAAATACGAGAAAAAAGTGAAGAGGCAGGAGGTGGGCAGGATAACAGGACACAAGGTCTGGAGCTGGATCAAAAGGCAGGAAAATACAGAATTCTCAGTAGCCATCAAGCTCAAATGAACACTGCAGACTCAATGTTCTGTTAGTGCTTAGAACCAGAAGTCCTAATGAGAAAAATTAGATGAGGTGTGCTGAACAAGCAGAGAAAGCTGGCAGTGGGAGGTATTGCTGTTGATGGCTTTCGTCTTGGTGGGCGTGGCAAAATGTAGGTACAAGACCTCATTGTATCAATTGTGTCAAAGCAATGAGATAACCTGATCTCTAAGGGAAACAGACTGCAATGACAATGGTTTGGTAGTTTCCACAGCAAGCAGAAACAAGGTTTCCTGGAACACATTCTGTGGGGAACCAGTATTTTCCATGAACTGTTTGCTTTGTGTTGCCACCTGCATACACAAGGAAGTAAACAGTGCCGCTTGGCGTGATAAAATCATGGCATCATTTTATTTTTTAACTGTTTCTAAATTTAAAAGACTCCAGCATGGATGGCACTACTGACTCTGTGATTCTGATTTTGTTTTCTGGCCCTGTGAAGAATGGGGGAGGTGGGGGGGGCGTGGACACAGTCAGCTGAGAAATCCCGTTGGCATAGCAGCAAGCCACAAAAGCGTACTTTCCCATGATTAATCAAAGGCCAGAATCAGCAAAACAGACTGTTCCCATACACAGATTCCACTTCATTCATTTTTCAGCATGTGATTAATTTTTAACTACACATTAATAAAGCTTGAATTCACACAGAGGAGGGAAAATGCAGTTAGGAGCGTCTGTGGGTTTGCTGCCAACACGAACATGGGCCTTCAGTTATGGCGATATACACTTGACACCCTAGTATCACTGGTGTTTTGTGTTTCACCCCTGCCCACTCTTAAGCTTTATGCTGCACAGTCATTTTCCAAATGGAACCCGGCAAAATCTATGTTGATACTTGTGGAATCATGCTGACTTTGTGTAGGGAACTTTCTTATATTGTAAGCATAAAATCTTTCTGTGGACACTCTGTATCTCTTGCCAATGCAGAAAAAGTGGCTAGGAATTGTATTGAAATATATCTCACAATTTAAGTTTACAGCCACCTGCTTATTCTCAGGGAAAACACGCCATAGTTGCAGAACTGTTTGAAACATTGCAACATTTTACATGTAGAACGTTCATAACATGCTGATCTGGTTGCACATTTAGACTCCTTAACTCTTACCTCAGAGGCATTAAAAAAATTACACTACAAGTAATTACGCTACAGCCACCACAGCAGTGCTAAATAAAAAAGCTGTTATCCCATTTTGTGTTTTAGTCACACATCATGACTTTTTCCTTTTCATGTATGCATAAAAAGCCAAATTAAAAGCCTTGCATCTCTGATGACCTGCAAGTCAAATAAAGACTGACCGGCAGGAATGAAAACTATGTGATGTACAAATCTGAGAATATGCACTCATACTCTATCAAACTGTGCAACATATTTGAAACAGATTCAAGTCCCCATTTGGCTTGGTTAAAGCTGTAATTATCGACTGACTGTCTTTGGAAATGAAAATTTCTGTCCATGCAGTTTACAGTGTCTCAGTCTTGCACGTTGAGAGCCACTCAAGAGCAGTCAGCCAGTTGCTTCCTCATCTCACTGCTTACAGAGGAGCTTTTGTTAAAGACTTTAAATAGTATTTATCTGAGACTAATCAACAGTCTCCATATCAGTTGGTTTGGGAGCACCAGTCACAGTTTTAAATTACTTTTCATTGGAAGAGGAAAATGTTCCATTTCCAAGAAAACTGTGTAAAGAATCTTCCTTGTATACAATAAACTATAAATACCAGAAATAGATATTTACATATACTGGTTAGACGGAAGTGGAGAATGCAACTTCCCCATCCACACTAAATTACAATAAGGTGCCTGTTTGTACATATGTGTGTGTGTGTATTAGCACTGGGATGCAGCTTTGTAGCTATTTCAATAGACCTCCGAGTCCCTCAAATAGCTTGACTGAGTAGTGAAAGTATCTCTGGCTGCGTTTGTTTTATTTAAAACTAGTAGGCAGGTACCTACAGATTATGTGTGTGCCTTTCAAAAGAGAGATTTAGCAAGACAAAATATATACACTATTTTAAACATGGTTGCCAGGGTGTTTATAAAGCATTAACCTTGTTGGTGTTGTATGCGTGACAGTGTCATGTGTACAGTGAATCACTCGACTAAGCAAAAATGTCCAGCCAAGTACATTCCTGTGCTCAGAAACAGCTTGCTGACTATAAAGGGAGATAAGCAGCAGACATATAGGTAAAGCAGCTAAAGACCAGTCGTGACAATGAAAATTTTTGAAAATTCTGAATCTGCAGTGGTCTAAAATATGGAACAGTTGAGGACTAGAAAACTTCAAAAGATCTGACAAATTCCAGTTCCAACTGTTTTGTGATGAAGAGAAGAGTGGGATATAGTAAACATTGCGAAACACAAGTCCATGGATCCACCATCTTCTAACAGTGAACGTCTTGCCCAATAATAAAAGTTAGAGGGGAAAAATTGTGTGGTACGTGTTTGACAAGTTACAGTCCATGACTGCTCTGAAGACAAAAGACAACAGGTCACCACAGAGTAAATCCTCAACAGTCCTGCAGACAATCAGTGTTTATATGCATGGTGCTTAGCACAAACTCCTCAAGCGGCTATAAATCTGCAGCTTGGCTGTCACTCTGCACTGCTGATTCAGCTGATGTACCTCACGACTCGCTCTGTGAGAGAACCGTCCTTTCAGTCGGCATGCTCCTTGTTAGTCCTCCCTTCTCTTTGTTCTCTCTGGTTTCCTAGCTGAAGCTGAGTAACTCCCTCAGACCCTCAGTCCTCCTTTGTCACCTGCTCTTCTGTCAGTTAGGTGACATGGTTCAGATGACATTAACAGTGAATTCTATTGTTTTCTGAATCTATCATTTCATTTTTTTATTTTATATTCCACTTTCTTGGCATTTTTAGAGTCCTGTAAATGCAACAGTAAAGTTCAGACTGTCTGCTTTTCTTTTCTTAAATCCTTCTTTCATAAACTCATACCATCACTGACTCGGAACAGCTAGAAGTGCAAACATGCCAAGTATTTCAGCAAATACTGTACTAATTAATTAACATAATCGTAAACTCAATTAGTATTTAAACAAAATACTGAGACTGACTCAATGGCACCCAATAATAACAATAAAAATTTAGCGGATTATGCAAAATTAAACCTAATTCTCATTTTAAATAAAGAATAACGAGGATAGCATTGTGCCCAATCCAATAAGTGTTTTAAATTCAGTTTGACCTCTGAATGTAGGTGCAGTTTTCAGGTTCATCCAAGATTCCTGTTGGCCTAGTTCAGGGAGACCAGATTACCGGTTGTGTTAGTATTGTATGAATGTTATGATGTAGTGCTCTCACCTTGCATCCTGTCCACGGTTTATTCTACAAACGTTTGAACTTCTTCCCACCTAATCTGATGTTATTCATAACGTGGATTTGTGTACCATGTTTGGAGGGTTTTACTAGGCATCATGCTTTTCACAGTTTCACATGTAGCTACTTTGATTTCCACTGTTTTGTCCTTCCTCTTAATGCATTTTTACTTAAAATATCAAATCCTTCAGCTCACAGTTCTTACTTCCTGATAAATCCTACAGTCTCTGCCAGTCTGGAAAATCACGGTGGTCACGTCTTCAGCAGCTGCCTAGAGCAAGTGTTTCCACAGTTAGAGCGAACAGCAGTGACACTGAACACAAGTGTTTCCACAGTTAGAGCGAACAGCAGTGACACTGAACACAAGTGTTTCCACAGTTAGAGCGAACAGCAGTGA